>JAQGBT010006763.1:0-11945 GCA_034698585.1 Disparrhopalites patrizii | reverse complement strand
GCACTCAACCAAAAGGTATGAGTGCAACGATTGTAAGAATCAATTCTGGTTTGGCGTCCGTTGAATGTACAAGTGTGCTGGAGAATAAAATAAGGTGTTTCTTGTCTCTTTGTGTACACTAAAACGTTGGTCTCACTGCCCCTCATGTCAAATAACGGCTAAAGCTCATCCCAATTTTCTGTCATCTTGCTTTTATCCTAACAGTCACATATGCCTGTACATCTTGGGCAAACAGTTTATCTTCTCATTAACTATTTTTTTTCCTTTTCGCCTCTCTTTTTTGTCTTCTCGTCAATGTTATTTCTCTTTTCTCTATTTTTTCTATCTCATTTCTCCAATTTTCCTTTTTTTCATTTCGCATGTCGCTTTTCTGAATTTTTTTCTTTCACTCATCTCTTTTCTCTATATTTCTCTTCTGCTTCTTTCTGTTCTCTTGTCCTTGTGTCCCAAGTTTTTCCATTATTTTCACGTTATCTCTTCTTTGCCTTCTCAATGCTTTTTTTCTTGTTTTGGTTTTTCTTCCCTCTCACATTCTCTTTCGCTTTATCTTTGTATTTTTGCATGTCTCCGATTTTCAGTTCTTTTCTATTTACCAATTCATTTAATTTTTTCTGGTCAATCGTTTATCTCTCTTCATCTCATTTTGACGCTATCGTCCTCACTTTTTCTACTTCCTCTCGTCAAGTTTTCTTCCTCCTGTCTCCTTTTCCGTGGAAGTTCATCTCCCTTTTTCTTTCTCATCATATATCCTGCCTCTCTCACTTTCTCCCTCCCACACCTTCTTTGGTGTAAGTACAAAAGTCCGTGAGTGGGAGGACTTCTTTGTACATCCCACTTGCCCATTCAGCTTTCGAGAGACTTTAATTAGGACAAGTCCATATTGCTGTAAGGTCGGCGAGGAAAGTTGAGAGCATTTGAATGTTTCAAGAGTTTTGTTGTTGTAAGCAGAACCCTGTGACCTTAGGAAGAGCTCAGTGCTTCGGAGTTGGCTATAATACTTTCCCCCTTAATCCCGTGTCTCGATTCCTCCCCCAACTGTTCCCCAACTTTGAAAGTCAAGTACATGTCCACTTTTCTTCCTAATGCAAATTATATAAGCAAAGGAGTCTATGCTTGCTGTTGTTTTACTACGAGAGATCCTTAATTTTTTCTGGATTTCCAAAGCATAGTATAAGGACCATGAAATAAAATGCTATAAAACTCTTCTTCCTTATTATTCACTCTAAATTTCCATCATTTATTTTGTTTCGCAGGTTCCTTCCCCTTTTTTGTTCCATCCGCTCACTCCATCGGCTCCAAGAAGATGATGGGGAAGAAGTCGTTCTAGGAAAGTAAAGTGATTCCGGCATACATCAGACTGGGGTCTTTCTTCAAACTTCAAGTATTTCAGCCCTCATAAAACGGTCCCTTTCCCAGGACCAAATCCAGGAGGAACTTGTACATAAAAATTGGAGGGCGGCGGGAACTACATTTTGGAAGCGTGCGGTGTGTGTTTGGGCTTCGGGGTTGTTTTCTCCCATAAAAAAATTCCTTCATGCCGCCCCCCGAACCCGGCTTGGAACGTCGTAGAGAAGAGGGAACAAGACGGCGAAAAAATTATTTGAAAACCAATCCTTCCCATCTTTGAAACTTGTAATGTACTGACTACTTTTCCCCTTCATGTATAGGTAAAAAAACAGGAAGGAAAAACAAAGAAAAAAAGTCAGATTTCTGTGTTCCCATGATTCAAGTCGGGGGGACAAGAACATGTGACGAAGATTGGTTGAGTAATGTTAGGGAAGGTACACATATGTACGACTATACATACACGTCTACCTCCATATACTACAATAGGACGATAAAGAAAGAAAAAAGGGGAGGGTGGGGGTGAGAAGAAAAAAAAGTTACACCACACTCACCCGGCCCGACACAGGTTGGTGGCGGAGATAAGGAAAAGGACGATATTGCTAACAAGAAACTTAATGTAATTGCATCGACCCAATCTGCCAATCTGACTGTGGATTAGGACTTGACAGCAATCTTGTTGTTCCGTGACAATAAAATAACTACTACTACTACTATAAAGACAAGAAGAAGTGGAGGAAGACGACGGAGGAATTTTTTTTTTTTGGTCCGTGACTGTATATTAAGTATATATTCAATTGTATATATACATATATATATACACACACACTTTCACCCTTCTTCTCCAAAGACACCAGCGTTCAACGACTCGTCATCATTTGCACAACAATATCAAACTTGCAAAATATTGAACAAATATTCTTGAGATTTTCAGTTTCATGGGAAATGCTGATTTTCTTACTCTTTTTTCTCATGCACACCGTCGCACCAGATGGTAAGAATTTTCTTCCTTTCGTTTTTATGACTTTTTTTCACCCCTTTTCCCCCCGAAAACAAACGCATGGATTGGATGGCCCTGATCAATTACTTTCCCGTTTTATTTATGTTTTTCTCTGGCGACAATTATTTTTTCTGATTCTCCGTCGACAATTACCAGTCGTAGATTTTTTTTGTAAAGTCCCTCTTTGTTGGCGGTACTTTTATGCATTTTCTTTTTATTTCTCTTTTAAATCTTTTATTTTTTTAAATCTCCTAGTATTTTATTATAACATTTTAGTATTTGTGTGGAATTTCCTTCTATTTTCTTTCTAATGTCTTTTTATTTTTTTCTAATCCTCTTTTATTTTTATTCCGACTGTTCTTGTTGATTTTTTTAAAAGCAGGACGTAAATTCATTTTATGTGACGCTTCTTCCTTGTACTTGTACCTTATGTCATTTCCTTAAGTGAATTACTATCCCTTCCTCCCCGCACAAGAGCCATTTGACAGAGGATGAAGTGAGTCAAATCAACAGTAATCACTTACGTTTCACAATTATTATCCAACAAATACGGTCATATACATAATACATAAGTATTTGTGCCTATCCGATTTACCGTACACACACCTAATCATGTATAATGGAATAGGGCAAAGTCATGAATTTTTTTTTCTCGGCCGTTTCCACTGCACATGGAGAAAAAAAAGCATTGAAGACAGTACGAAGTCAAGTTGGAAGGTACTTTTATGTGCTTTACATAAAAACCCGAAAAAAAACATGTGGTGCACTTTTTTCACATTACAAGTGCTTTCCCATCGGTATAGGGAATAATCATATACTTAAGGAAATATTCCCTCCAAAGAGATCCTCCGCTCTCTTTTTTTCGAAACGCAATTTTACATGTCCTTTTCACACGATATAGTGTTTACAACCCGGAAAAAGGTTATGCCCGCGTTTTTTTCTTTCTTTTTTTTTGCACCTAACTATGCACATACCTGTGTTTTCCTCACATATTAGGTGAAGTGAATCTCTATCCTCAAGTTATACTCATCAATAGGAGAGAGAGGGGAAAAATACACGGAAAACGACTTATGCTGTCCGTGTACAAATACATAAAACAAATGACAGGAGACAATTATGGGTTTGCTAATAGACGTAAAGTCAACAGGAGACCATCAGATAAATGTGTGTGTGCTCGTACAGGAGCAAATAAAGGCGAGTCATTCCCTGGTTTTCTTCCATAAAAAAAAAAACGAGCTCATTTTTGTCAAAAGTAGCCGCCAAAAAATGTATGTATTTTGGAATTTTTTTTTCGCCGCTCTAAATCATACAAAACATGTAATATATTTGGCATTCTCATGCCAACTCAAACCTATTTAGGCACGAACTCGGATAGTTCGCGCTTCCTAATGACATTTTATATCGTGTCCATACATAGTTTTGTTTAATTCCGAATGAATGAGCAGTCCCAGCAGTTTTACAACTAATTACTACTGATAATGCGGTCAGCATAAAAGCTGCTTTAATTACTTTAATTTAATTAATCTCCCAAATGAGGAGTCATTCCAGGGCAACGACAATTCATTAACATGTCCTAAAGGGAACCTCCTACAAGAAGTATCAATTGTAATTGCCTTTTGATTTCAACTTAACACCATTGATGCTTTTCCGTAAGGATAATTGGACTGGAAATTTCGTTTAGGTCACGCGTTCTAACTGCAATAAATTGAAATTTAGGTATGATTTTTTTATATTGGCTTTTTAACAGAAACTTCATGAGGGCCAAGCACTATCAAGAATGCAACGACATTGTAGGACATGTTGATGTTCCCAAACTATATTTACAATTGGTGACGTAAACAATTTATTTACACTACAATACAACTCCCAAAATAAATTGTCGCCATTCAATTCCAATTTCTCAATCGTCCAAAATGTTATTTTCGTACATTCCTCTTACAAAATACATGATTTCATACATGACAAGCTTTTCCCCTTAGCATGAAAGTCAAATTTGATCAAATCATCAACATAATAAATAATGTGCTTGTGTACGTTTCCGCTGGTAAACTAGCTATTTTACTCACAAAAATACTTACATGGCCAGACAAACAAGCCAAGGAGAATGGTAGTAATTTTGGTAGGACTCCCATGTGACGTCAAAGTCCCTTTTTTTCGGGTAGACCATTCCCAATGACCCTGTTTATCCACTTTCTCCCCACTTGCATCACATTTGCAAACTAGGAAAAATTTATCCCGTGTGAATCCTCTTGCTCATAATTTTCTTTGGAGGAACAATGCAAATAGAGAGTCCTCGTGCAAGTGGTCCCACAGTCCAAAAAATCTCTTATTTAACTGTTTGCATTTGCTTCAGGTTAATTAAGACTTGGCTACGTATCCTAAAATTTAGACTCTCCCCAAAGATTTTCGGTCTTTGTTTCAGGCATGGCCACAGATTTTAACATCCTTTTCAAAGATGTCAGAGATAGAGAGACAAAGACATAGAAGCAGAGAGAGAGACAAACAGGGAGAGCGAGACAAAGAGTGGCAAAGAGAGAGAGAACAGAGAGCGAGGCAAAGAGAGAGAACAGAGAGAAAGACAAAGAGGGAGAACAGAGAGAGAGACAAACCAGGAGTGGCAAAGAGAGAGTGACAGAGAGACTGAAAAAGCCGGGTAATAAAGAAAACCGAGTGAAAATGGAAGGTGGTGGGTTTGGACGTGGTTAAAGCATACAAAAAGAAAATTTGCAGTGTTTGTTGATCAAACAAGTACAAGTTGTGTACACGTCGTTAAAATTCGGTGTTTGTTGACTCAAGATATTTGATTGTTTATTTATTAAACCCTACAGGGAGGGAGGAAGAGGGAAAGAGTATGTAGTGCACACATTTATACATTGTATTACACATGTACATCCTACAGAATGCTTGGAAAGGGCTCAACCTTAGCTATTTTCTTGGCATTAAAGGCGAAACAAATTTGTGCCTTGCTTTTGGGTGTCAAGGAAAGGCAGTGGGCAAATAGTGGAAAGCCTTATTAGCACCGTTTTCCTTTTTTATTAGTACTATATATATACACGAATATATTCATGAGCACTCAAGTATACAAATGTGCGTCATTGTCATATTCCATTTTGTATGGTATTTTCTCCTACTCCATGCGTATTTTTTCGCCATATTCATCCCTTGCATTATGTTTTCCACAGAATAATATTTTTGTGTACATCCAAATTAATTTCAATGTGTGTTCTTTTGGAACTTTTCAGGAAGCGGTGGCGTTGTCACTGAGAAGTATGCATTTAATTTAACGATGAATCACCTCTCTTCCCGCTCCGTTGAAGTCAGTTGGAGCTGCAATGGCCAAAGTTATGACAAATACGAAGTAACGATCCAAACAAAAGAGTAATTTACTTTTCCATTATTTTTTCCATAGTTTTTAAGATCATATGAAAGCTAAAGAAGCAATTGGGATCTCGTCCAAAAAAAAAATAACTGCAGGGCTAACGAGTGCTTACTTTGATTTTTTTAAACTTCGATTTTCGATTTTTTTTTTCAAAAATACTTGCAACAATATCTGACGGCAATATCTGAAGTGCAGAAATAATTGTGCAGAGTCCAGGTTTATTGAAGCGTTTTTATGGAAAAAATTCAATTAAAAAACTGGATGTAATCCCTTTTGATTCTATACGCTATAATATAAACGTCCTTAAAAAATGTCCACTCAAAGGGAATATTGTATTCAAAGGCTTGAGTTCCTGTGTCAGATGGTCAATGCAAGATTTTCAGGTGGCAGCAAGGGATTTTAAAGCCACAGCTTTCTCCACTTTCTCCAGAAAAAGGAAAGGTGGGCATACGCTCCATGGTAGAGCTCAAATATTCGGGGAAAGTTAGGATATAATAACCCTGTGATTGCTATTTCTGCCCAAATCTGCGGGGAAATTAACATAACGAATTCGAGAGAGTTTGCAAGGAGGAAGGGGAATGAGCTTAAGCGGAATTGGACCCACTCAGCCATTTTGTATTTGTCCTGGATGGAGATGAGGTCTTCTTATTTTTATTCAAATGCATGCACCTCTTAACATTTATTACCATGTATACAGGCACGGTGGAACTCGTATAAATCCAAATCTCATCATAGTCCCGTACAAACTAGGCTTCCTTGGCATCCTAAAACTTTCTTTGGGGGCTATCAAATCAGAAAATGGGTCTTTTGAAAAGCTCACGCTATCCTACAGGACAGTGGGGATCGGAGAAAGTTGGAGTATCTGTGAGGTTTTCAACACGCCGAAATATGTATTAACCAGTTTTCCAATATATATTTTTGCATGACCTTTTTCCCTTCAGAGAAATTTAGAATGGGAATACATGGACAGAAAAATATTTGATTTTCAGCATGAGGAAACAAGCTATTTATTTTCCAGGAATAACTTCAGGAGTATATGGCTGGATATCAGAGAAAGAAGTAGGAAGAAAAAGTAGGAGAAAATGGATAAATAGGAGCTAATCGAAGTATTACGGGAAAAATACGCATTTTATTACAAATATAAATGTCCTCTTTGGTCCCACAGTAGTCAATTTTAGTGGTATTTGGCAGTTTATGTGGCAGAGGCCGTCACACCCAATGTACGAACCTTCAGCGAACATGTGCCAGTAATGGAAGCTTCGTGTCATTTCCCTCTCCTGTCCCACGATGACAATCTATAGTTTCTGTGTACTTTTATACCCAGCAATTATAAGCCCAGGAAAATAATTTGGAAAGAACTCCCCTCGCGAAAAACGGATATTCCGATTTTTGAATTTAATTTTTTTTTTCGCAAAAACCACAGCATATAATTATAAAATCGGGGAATACTCCACCATGGAAAGCTCCGGGCTGAGCACGGGAAGGCTTTTCCATATTTAGTAGGGAGTGTGTGGACGCACTTGAAGTGCTGAATATTCTGTCATTACAGTTTCTAATTATCAACTTCCATTATCATAGAAATTCCCACTTGGGCTAAACAGTTGCCAAAAAATCGACCAGGAATGCTTAATTACGCCTTGGACGGTTTAAACCACGGAATTCCCTGAGCTTGTCCCCTGTACAGTTCAAACTTGAAGATAATTGTATCGATTTAACGTCAGCAATTCACCGCTTTGCTCTTCGTGTTTAAAAGTGTTTCGTAAGGTACTCATGACAGGGAATTTGCGTCAATTTTAAACTCTGTCATGAAATACCAAACTTGAGTAAATATAATTATTTTTTGAAATGAAAATTAAACAAATGTCGGCCTCACTTGATAATTTCACCTACACGAGGGGCTTTTATGTCATCTTCCCTTAAAATGTATTATTGGGCAAAAGTAAACAATGCCCGTTTTTGTGTAAACAATTACACATTCGGACCGTGCACCTTTCTCTGGAAATAACCTATAAAACACTTTTAACGTTCTTTGTAGGACGTCATTTTCTCTTGTTAGAAGGATTTTCGGGGCACGTGTTTGTTGAATAGCTGAGAGAAAGCTCTATGTTTAGTCTCACACAGCATTTATACCCGGGCGGAATAATTTATATTACACATTAAATTCATTTAATGGTCATTGGTCCATTCTTTGTATGCCAAAATTGCCCATTACGACGATGTTACGGGAAAATCTAATACGCTTATTAGTATCATACTTTAAAAGGGAAGAATTTAGACAGACGTTGCATTATCTTGTATTATGAATTTACCAAGAGTTTTCCTCCACGTGTGACATAATTACACATGTGCCACGGAGAAGCGACATTATCATTCAATTATTAAGAATCCATCATCTTGCAAATTTGCATGGGCGAATATTTGAATCGTTAATGGAAATGAGGTCCGGTAAAAAATAAGGGGACGACGAGTATCCAGAAATATCGTTGCGCGGATTGCACTTTCTCCATGCTTTCTTCCCCCGTATGAAATCTGCCTCGGGCTGCCCTCTTTAATTACTGCTCAACTTTGGTCTAACTGCATTACATAACCGCTAGACAGGAAGAGAAACAGAAAGAGGGAGACAGAGAGAGATGCTATACACGTTTTGAGCATTAATAATGCAGAAACCCACCGTTTTCTGATTTCCTCCAAGGAGCAGGTAAATGCAGCTCTAGGATATCCACTAACATATGTATACGTGTATGTTTATGTGAGCCTCATATTGGTGATGAAAGTTTTGCTGGTGCCTTTCATTTTCATATAGTAAGTCTGGTGAAAGAGAAAATATTATTGAATGTACTTCGGAAGGGTTGCGGTGGGGGAAGTTTTTTAATCATGTGAAAGTGAAACTTAGTACATATGCACGCGCATATATTTTCAGTCTGAAAATGGGCTCAAAGAACTCCAAGGCTTTGCCGGTGAATATTTGTTTGCGTCTCTCCATAATCAGTAAAAACTGGACACAGCCCGCCTAACTGTCAATCTCCAAAAATTTGCATACCAAGAAGCAAAAAAAAAATCCTTGGGAGGTCCCCTAAGCATATTCAACGTCACTATGACTAACCTCCGGCGCCGAGTGGATAGTCTTTAGAAATGGTGGAATTTAAATACCAGGAATGGTTAAGCATTTTAATGTTTTTTTCACGTTTTTTGAGGGAAAGTAGGAGAAACGAGGGAATATATTTATTATTGATTCTATTGCCACAAGAAATTCAAAATGTGCACGTGCTACGATGGGCGTATGTGAATGATGGGTACAGGAATGGACGGGGCTCATGCAAGGCGCTCACGGGATGTATTGGAACGACATTTGGGTGTACGTGGAGACTCGTGGGAAATTATTATTGAGAAGGTCGAGCAATGACCAGGACTCGCACACTTACTTTACATACGGAGGGGATCGCATATACAGAGGAGAAGCCTTTTGGCAGATTTACTAAAAGATTAATGGGTATTGATCCGATGAATTGTCGTTGAATGCGGAGAATTGGGGAAAGAGAGAGAGAGTGCAAGAATCAGAGAGAAAAGCAAGGAAATGGAGCGAGAGTTAGAGCTAAAGATAAAGACACAAACAAACCCAGAGAGAGAGAGAGAGAGAGAGAGAAAACAACATGAGACAGAGAATGCGAAACAAGTGGAGAGAGAAAACGAAAAAACGTGGAGAAAAAGCAAAAAACAACAGAGAAATCAAACGAAATGCGACAAATATAAAGAGATAACGCAAACGAAATACGAAAAGGTAGAGAGAAAGCAAGATAATTACGAAAAAGAGACAGAGGAAACGAGAGAATTACAAACAAGAGAGAGAGAGAAAGCGAGAGTATTACGAAAAAGAAAAAAGAGTGAGTATGCAATATAAATTCGAAAGAGAGAGCGAGAGAGAGAGAGTGAAAGAAAAATAATTACGAAAAGAGAGAAAGCGATAGACAGCAAAAGACATACGAAAAAGCGAAAGTGACAAGGCAAAATAAATGCAAAAAGAGAGAGATCGAGAGAAAGCAAAACAAATACAAAAAGTGAGATCGAGAGAAATCAAAATAAATGCAAAAAGAGAGAGCGAGCTAAAGCAAAAAAAATACAAAAAGAGAGAAAAAATCTAGAGAAATACAAAAGGAGAGAAAAAATCTAAAGAAATACAAAAGGAGAGAAAAAATCTAAAGAAATACAAAAGGAGAGAAAAATCTAAAGAAATACAAAAGGAGAGAAAAAATCTAAAGAAATACGAAAAGGGAGGGAGAAAGGGAGAAAGAGAGAAAGCGAGATAGACAGAGAGGGGTAGCGAAAGAAATACAGAGAATGTCAAAGAAAAGAGAGATAAAGAAAGCGAAAAAATACAGAGAGAAAGCGTACAAAAGAGAAAGCCACAGAAATAATGAGAAAGAGAGAAATGGAGAGCAAGAGTGATAGAGAAGAGAGAGAGAGAGAAGGAAAGAATTGTTTGGCCATATGTCTTGAATGGGTGGTTGGTTGTTTGTGTGTGACTATAGAATTATGAATGATTGTCAATCGCTGATGCTCGTATATGTCGTGGGCATGATAAAAGTATCATCATTGAAACATGACATTGCATTTTGTTCCCTTTTTTCTATATTTGCTCCTTTCACGTCCCTCCTTCAGTCAAAGCCTCTGTTGGATCTAGCGTTGGAGTTTTGGGACATGAAAGGGAGGGGGAGAAAGAGAAAAGACAGGGGGGAAAGCAGAGAGAAAGTCTTTTATCTACCGGATAAATTGTGTTTACCTGCATTCTTAAAAAAAAAGTCTCCCTTTTCTTATGCAGAATAGCTCTTGCCCCAAACCGTACACATTTCGACGTAATGTTGTGTGGGTAAACAGAAGCTCCTGAATTATGGGGAGGTTCGCTCCGGCTTCCAAGGGAATGACATGGGGAAAGGAGAGACGGAGAAGGTGAACGCATGAATGATGATTGGGGGAAGCGAGTGAAAGAGCGGAGAGGTGCGGGGGGAGGGCGAAGTAAATAGGCGAAGAAATAATCAAACGCACAACGAAAATGATGGCCACGTACAAACTTTTTGCCTTTCCCATGATGCTTACCATGACTTACCTAACATTCTATTTTTATTTCTCCCATGGATATTATGTAGTTACAAAATCGTGAAGACAGTTCCTCACAATCTTTGCTATGTGGGCATGGACAATTTAATTCCCAACACGGACTACAGAATATCAGTCACTTCTACGGCGGGAGGAGTACGAAGACGCTCAAATAAAATTTTCTTCCGCACACTGAGTAAGAACATCTCTCTTTTTCTTTGGAATTTTTTAATGTACATTTTTTTATGTACCGTAAAACTTATTCATATATGTAGTACATATATGAATAAAGTTTTGTTTAATTCAACTCAATCAATGGGTCAATTTTAATTACATTAAAACTTCCCATTGTGATTTAATTAGCTACTAATTTGTTGTATTTGTACTAGAAAAATTACTGTGGGTACAATGTTTTATTAAACATCTATATTGTAATTAATTTATTACATTTGCATTTGCAGTTGTAATAAATATTTGCCCGCTTTAAATTTGGTAGTGTATAGGAGCCATATACTATAGTATATGGTATGTATATAGTATATGGCTCCTAGTATGCCAAAATTAAAGCGGGTAAATTTTGATTTCATTGCAAATTGCAATTGTAATTAATTAATTAGCTACTGCATACTAGACAAATTAATTGTATACACGTACACATTTTGATTTAATTACAGATTGTAATTGTCATTAATTAATTATAGCCACTAGAATAGTCAAAGTGGGTTAATTTTGATTTTATTAAAGATTGCAATTGTAATTAATTTATACGGGATTTAATGTGGAGAATTCTGGTTTTATTGGAGATTGGTTTTATTGTATTTGCAATTAATTAGTAGTCAATTACTGCAGAAATTGTGAGGGACTTATTCGCTATTTAACCTGGGGTTTAATTCAATCTATTCTTATTTAGTTTTAGTTTAATTTTTAATTTAATGTTAGCTCAATTTTTAATTTAAGTTTAATTTAATTTTTAATTTAATTTTAGCTCAATTTTTAATTGAATTTTTAATTGAATTTTAGTTTAATTTTTAATTTAATTTAAATTAAATTCTTCATTTAATTTAAATTAAATTCTTCATTTAATTTAAATTAAATTCTTCATTTAATTTAAATTAAATTCTTCATTTAATT
>JAQGBT010006762.1:0-11946 GCA_034698585.1 Disparrhopalites patrizii | reverse complement strand
GAAGCCAAGCAATGCATAATCCTGTGTTCTTCGCCGATATAAATGTGCTTAGTAAACGGCGGATTAGCTCCAAACAGTTGCAACATCTTGGGAGGATTTTTGCACACAGAGTTTCTCTCATCCAAAAAATGTACTACATTAAAACAAGATGGCGCATATCGTAGTCGGTACAGACTTTTTGAGATGAAATTATTCGTATCCCAGCCTACTTTGGCATTAGCTACTAACATTGCTTGGTTCTCGGTGAGAATCCATGTCGGAGCATTAACCAGTAAAATTAAGGTGCATTTGTTGCAATTGAAGATTGAATCACAACGACTGGCGTCATTTAAAAATGAATAGACATTGCCGGAAATTAGCTCGAGCAAAATACGTTGATCGAATATGTTCGATGACATAGGATTTGCTGTTGGAATTCCGGCAGATATTTTAGTAGAGAGACAACATAGGTAAATAATTATAAACGGAAACATGACGTCACAAAATTAGTGGTGAATTTCTGTCCTTATGGTTTAGTTATATACGGCCCTTAATGTTCAGCGGCGTTTACAGCACAAATTTCACGTTAGCAAATGGTTGCACGCACAGTCACACAATCAGCTATAAAATTTCAATTTGTTGACGATTTCACACGTAACTGCTGAACATAGTAGAAAGATCCTTCATCCGTGTTTTATTATTGTTTTATTGTAGGGGGTTACACTCATTATCCGTTATGCTTTACACTATAGATCTTGCAAGTTATTGTGTGTTGACATGCAATTATATTTGGGCGGCAGTTTGTTGCTTCTCATGTCTGCTCAGGGCTCTCCGGAAGTTGTTTCATGGTGAATTCTAGTGCATACAAGGACAATGTGTAATTACATATTTAAGGCATCCATTAATATTGCTACCAAATTGGAACTCCAATCACGTGTGTCTGGCACAGCGATCTCAGAAGGGGGAAGTGCATTAATTGGCTTTGCTAATAAAATGGCATCCATTCTACGGACTTTGCTTTTTTATAAATAAATATTTCAGGATTTGTGTCAGCCTCTGTCACAGCCTATCAGGCTCTTCATCAATGCTTTACATACATAGTAGTTTTCCATTTCCAAAAGAAGGCAGTGGAATGCTCCACTAAATCTTAAAAAATGGACGACGGCGGGAAAATGATAATGAAAAAGGACTTTTACATAAATTTTTTTAGAAATTAAGTAAACATTTCTCTTTCCTAAATTTCTCCGTAGCCACCGTCAGCCATATACAGTGGAGTTCCTACATATTTAAACAACTCTGAATGGGGTGGCAGAAAATTATTGTTACAGGGAAACGTTGTTATATAGAACATTAAATATGTAGCTTTTATATGTACGAAGGGCGGGAAAAATATCGTTGTTATACAGAAAAGTTGCTATAAAGAGACTTGTTGTATGGAGACTCCACTGTATTACCTTAAGGAATTGGGGCAACGACGTATGCATATTTCATTAGGCTTTAATTAAATGCGAAAGCCTATTTACTAGCATACTCAACCTCAAAACGTTAATCCCGAAAAGTCAACCACCAAAATTTAATTAAAGACGCATACTCAACCTGGTAAGGTTGTCCGGGTAAATATCAATACAAACAGCCCATCTAAATTTATTCAAGCTCCGTGTCTGCCCGTGTACAAACAGTCGTCCTGTACATGATGTTTCGAGGAGCCTTGTTATGGAGTGAATCCACTACGATTAATAAAATCAGATTTTTAAGACCCAAGACCATAAGTTGAGTAACGGGAAATGTTCATGTATTGGAATTGAATCGAAAAATCCGATTCAGAATCAAATCGTTGCCATCCCTATTGAGCCACTTGAGTCAGACGTAATTGCGATCTTGAAATATTTTTCAATTTGCTGCCACAAATTCTTTAAAATTTATGTTTTACCCTTTTACAAATTCAGAAGATAAAAGCCGCATAATTAGCACGTTTTGCAAGCATAATGAGTATAAAAATTATTATTTGTAGACTCATAATCGACGCAAAAATTAGTTTTGACAATAAAGCACGATGTGGTGGTCCCAGTTTACGAATGAAGCAGAAAGCAAGCAATAATATTGAAAGTTAAAATTCAATTATACTCAGAAATATAGCTTCTTCAAGAGCCACGATGTGCAGATTCAGATGCTATAGATTTTAATAATTATTATGTCCAAGGAATGTATATTATATGGAAATTTACCTCATTGTTGAATGCGATGCGATACTCGGAGTTGCTAAAAAGCTGCGGGAAAGTGCGTCAATTATTTCTGACAAATAAACTCCTCTTCACTTTGACAAAAAGAAACTCCATGCATGGGCGTTGGATGCTGAACGAGGTAAGTTTTTTCTTTGAATGGTATAATCATATGCGTTGGTCATATCGTAAACGTTATTTCCTTATTTCTTGGACCAATGAGAACGTATAGCCATACGTAATACGACTAAAGGATGCTTACGGTTTACGGTCGTTGAATAATATATTTTTTGAGGGAATAAAGAATTGTAGGGAATAAATTCTTGAGCCTTGCTTGTAGTATGAGAATCTACAGACAGCACATATGTTCCACTTTGGATTCGAATGAATTTTGTGAAGTAAAATAAATGTAAGGCCTGGACGTTATCAACTCGCTCAGGAATTGATTGCACCAGCAATGGAAAAATAGTAATTTCTGGAGCTGTCGGTATTACCTATGTAGGTGCCCGGATTATATATGAATTTAGGTGGAGAAACAAGCGATATTGGCATTTTCACTTATCTAACAGGCACATAATGTTTTGCAATCCTTTTCTAATTCCAACTACATATACGAACGTCATGGAATATCCTCTAGCTTTTCAGAGGACCAATTATGAACTTCAAAGAAGACCTGGACAGCCTTTCCCCCGGCAACTGTCCAAAGAGCGTTTAATTATATGCGCATTTTTAGCACCTGGAGAAACAAACGATATTAGCATTTTCATTTACCAAACAGCCACATAATATTTTTCAACTCCTTTCCAGTTTTAATTACATATATAAACAAGAATTCAGCGGTACAATAGCCCTGGAAAGCAGCTAGAACAAGTTTTATTGATACCATTGTTATTAAAACCGTTGGAAAATCATCTCTTCCCACTCAATCCAGTAGCCCAGTCTTTTCGTGGATTAAATTTTGCTATTATATACATAGTAGATGGTTTTTTTGCAGGAACAACCCCTTTTCTGTTGGCTTGATCAAATACAAATATCAATTATAATGCATTCAGAGGAGTCGGTATTTCTCCGGTATAGGGAATTACTTGTTCAAAGTAAAAATATTTGCATGGCTCGTTCCAAATAAGGACAATATAAACATTCAAATGTTAAAATTTAAATATTAAATGTTGTTCGTCAGCCGTGGTTTTCTGTACGTTCATTGGTGATGATCTCATCTCAAACTTCACCTAACGTGTATTGATGTGGTGATGCCCCTTTTTCGGAGGTAAGAGCAATTATCTCCTTTACATTTCCGAGGGTGACGGAGTTTCCACGAAATTAAGATATAGTCCTTATTTCAGAGGTTCCTTCCTGCAGTTGTCTTCCAATGAGAAAATTACATGTCAACGTTACGTTTCCCAATACAGTGGACACTCGCTATAAAAACCATGAAGGGAAGGAAAAAAATGGTTGTTATACAGAAAAGTTATTATATGGAACATTAGTACATATGTACACTACATATACGAACGGCTAAAAAATAAAAAAAGACTACAGGACTTACAAGTAAGGTACCCCAAGTGGTAAACGAGATCGAAGCTGGAAAGTTTGTACATGTTGTCTACCTTGGATATTGTATTTTATTGTATATTATGGGGTCCCCATTACCATATAGATAACGAAGAGTCGCTCAGGTCAAATTTTAGGCCCATTGCAAGCTACCCCTTAACAACCAGTCTAAATGTTTTTCTTTATAAACTTTTGCTGTTATGTTAATACACATTGATTGTGCAAACACACTTCCAGGATGTTCAATGCTCCCCCTGCCCATGGAAACTCCCTCAAACCACGTGCTGCTGCCATAGTCGAGGCTGTGACAGATCCCACCGAGCCGAGTTTGATGGAGAATCGGTATCCCCAATATAACGCCCCGCATTATATTTAAAAGAAGGGGAACCTTCTAATGCAAAGTGGAACATGCAGAGTCAACGTCTTCCGCTTGGTAAAAATCCCACCACTCTGCATTGGAATCGCCGCTCCTCTTTGATAACACAAGAATGGGAAAAAAGGAGATAGGATAATAACAGGAGCACGTACACTGGGGTTCGTAGGAGAGGTGACCAAGTCCCAACCGACATGCGAGTGAACTGACCCGCTGACCCCAACTCTTTAGCTGGGACACTCGCACACAAGAATCATCACCCAGAAGGGCCCTAACCACTCAGCAGTAACCACAGGGACTCCTTTCAAATTCATGCCTACCTTGGGTAACTACCAAATATGTAAAAGATTTGTGCCAGTTCGACCCACAAGACGGGAGAAAAAAAATTAAAATTAATTTTTTTTTAAACCTACCAAAGGTGGGACCCCTTACTACACACCAATACGTATTTCTTATGGGATTTAGCATGGTAAGAATTCTCATTTTCCATTTCGACGACTCCGTGCTTATCCCGTAGTTGACCCTATGTCTTATCAAATACCCATAAAGCCTCGTCCGCCATATGTACTGCTCACATTCCTAAGCTGTCTCTTCGTTCTATATCATCATTCTCCCGCTATTTCTCTACCTTTTATCTCGCTTTTTCTCTCTTCTTTTATTTTTTATTTCTGTTGCCCACGAATATAAGTGTTGAAATAGCGATTTACATATATATGTAGATGTACACTATGTATGCACATTATGAAGGTCTAATAGGATATTTTTGTTCTAGGAAAAATGTTGTTGTAGAAATATAATTATACAGAGCGCATTGAATACATAATTGGGAGCGTGGAATCTTGCTGCGGAGAGAATGTTGTTATGCGAAGACTTGTTGAAGGGATACTCCGCTGTATATCTTATCAACAGTGTTCATCATGCCATTTTGTACCGTGCATATAATTAATTCTGTCAACATTAAAAATGCTGATGCTAGAAGTAGGATAACAAAGATGTAAAAAACCAAGTAAATGTCAGACTCATCCAAACTGAGTGACTTTGCAGTTGCCATCTCTTTGGTTTCCGGTGCCTGCCAACACTTGGGCGGAAACCGAATCCGTTCCCAGCGTTCCCACAACCCGTTAAAGCCCGCTTCGATAGAAATCTCCATCAAGTGGAACATACGCTTCGTTAGCCTTCTAGGAAGTTTCCCATCAAATACATACAAATACTCCGTGGTGGCAAGAGTCTCATCTTGTTCCTTGTTGTAATAGAATGGCGCCATACTGGAATCCCCTGTCATTTCCTCCTGCACGAGATTCCAGTAGTAATTAAATTCACGTGGGACGATCACCATTGCGGTTGCCTTGTTTTGCAGCGTTTCTCGAATCAATTGGCTTAAATTTCTTGAGTCGAAGCAGTCAAAACTTTTAAAGGGTGAAGTTGGAAAGGTGCGGAATGATAACAGATTTCCAAAGGATTCCGGATCTGTATTGAACTCAAAAATATCAAACTTTCCGTTTTCTTGATGGCAAATTCGTGTACACTGTATTTCGTTGTTTTCATCTTTAAAATCGTACTCTGTTCCAAAAAACTCGCTGTCAACCGCATTTTCCACGGGAATGAAAATACTGAAATTTTTGAGATCAAGAAGATTTGTCCACTTCATTTCAAATGGAAATTCAGCCATGAAATTTGACTTGACGCTTCCTTTGTAGCTATTGATTAACACTATTGCCAGGAGTAACCAGGCGCCAAGGAGTTGTTTCCCAAAGATTCGATGGTTTAAATCGGTAATGCTTTGTTCCACCAAATAAAACGCATTCCGAAAAATGTCCTGGCCGAAGGTATTGAAATTTTGTGTTGTTGCGGTGGAAACTCCAATTAAAACAGCCACCAAACCCAGCCAGACTTTCCATTGAAATGGACGGAGGTAAATACCAAGTCCGACCCTTTTGGCATAAACGCCGTCTGAAGTAATAAACCGCAGGCCTCCGGTTTTTCCCAAGGCAATCATATAACATGATTTATACTTCTCACAGATGTCCCGTGTACTCGAAATTCTGGGTCTGTCGAACGAACCGGTGAACGTTGTAAAATTAATGGAGTTGCTCAAAAACTGAATGAAAGCCTGATATCTGGTTAATGTAGATTCTGCGTGTTTTAAGTCATACGGGGGAGCAACAGCTTCAGGTATCGACTCGATTTCCCACGTGATATAATTAGGTCGTAGGAGGATATCTCGACCCTTAGCCAATACCTGCTGACAATTTTCTGGTGATGCACAGCTAAGATTCATTTCTCCTGAAAGAATATCAGGATGTAGTAACGAAATGGAAAATTTGCCTTTAGTTAGAATACAAACTACGAACAAGGGAAAGTGTCGAAGGTTTACGGGGAAATTATTGATTACAAATGGTTCTGTGATTTTGGCCTGAGGAACAAACAGCAAAATAGTAAAAGGTTGAAGTGGAGATCTATACAATATCACCTTTGTTTTTTCCAGTGACCACAGGGAAAGATGCATATTCATGTAGATCATGTTTAAAAGACAATCGCCGTATTCAGATTTTCTCCCGTCCGTAATTATTGCCGCCAGGAAGCACGGAGACAAAGGGAAAATTATTGGAGTGGGAACTTCTGGTTCTTCGACGAACAATGATCCACAGAGTGTCGACATCTTTGAATTGTGGATTATATACGGGATTTCGATTTGGGAGTATTTCGGCTGAATTCCGGGAACAAAAAAAGTGAGGAAACATTTGTCGTATATATTCACTAGGGATTCTACCGGGAGATCCGTTGGCAAAGTGGATACGGACGTGCAATTTGAATGTAAGATTTGCAAATAAAAATAGATAAGTGTCAGGCGGTTAGACATATTTACAATCCAATTATTGTCTCCAACTAAAAAAATGTATGGAACCTTCAATGAAAGTTATCAAAATTCTATGCTAATGCGCCGCTGTATTACTATGTGGCATGTATAGTAAAATGTGGAGAGAGAGTATTAGTTTGAAATCGCGATAATGGGTAAAAACAATACAATCACTTATATGTAAATTTGTACAAGTACCAACGAAATCGGGTTCTTCCTATGTTTTATTCAAATACAAAACAAAATTTGTCACTTATATGCCACAAGGTTATAACTCTGTGTAAGCAGGAAATGCATATCATTAGAATTACTAGATAAACACAGTTTATACAAAACCTTTGTGGGAAATTTGTAATACAAGTAGCATTAAATATTAAATGTTGTATCGATTGTATTGCTTGATTTCGGAACGTAAAAGCATTGCAATCCTTCACATTTTCAAAAAGGACGCATCTTCGGAGGAACATATCAGAGCATTTTTTTTAATAAATGATAGATTCTTCCTGCAATCGACCTACATGGTGACAGTTCGTCGTGTTTCCACGTCACACTTCCAATGAATAAAGGAGCCTACCAACTCATGCTAATTATTTGCACGGATAATAGAGTTTTCTGTCTGGGAAGAATATGCAGTGCTTGGTACACAGTACATTCACGTATGTAAAACAGGCACAATAAAATGGCAAATATTATTATTCTTTCAATAGTCGTATTTGTAACTTGAAATAAATTTTTGTCGTTTCTGATTGGCCCGTATTTTAAAGCAAGTATGCTTGCATAAATACCGCGTAAAAGAGGAAGAGCAGTGGGTAACATAAAATTAGTCACCAATGCATCATTTGGCACTGTTTGTTTAAATATAGCCGCAAGATTCATTCACACTATTTTGAACGATAACACAGGTTCCCAACAAGTACAGTCGACTCTCTCCATAACAGTCCCCTGTATAACAGTACTCTCGTTATAGCAGCAACAAAAAATGCTCCCCTCAAAAACTTCCTCCATTTGTTAACATAGAAATGTCTGTTTTCTATAAGTTTTTCGCTATAACAAGCGAAATTTGATGCTGTATAGGGTGCTGTTATAGCGAGAGTCAACTGTACCCGTATCCACGATGCATTAAGCGTCTTTCGACATTATACATCTTTACGACAAGCATACCGTATAAGTAGGACCGAACTGTTCATTAGCATGCCTGTATCAAGCTCGGACACTATATGGTGAATTGAAAATCAAGTTCGCCTTTATCTAGAAACTTGCATCTGTTCATTATATCATTTCGTGTTCATTTTTACTCGATAATCGACGATCTCGCAGATAAACGGCGTCTGAGAGACGGGCAAGCACAACAGAGATATCAAGGACACTGTGTGTGTACTAAAAACGCTGTTTCAATCAAGTTGCTATTCGGAATTCCTGGTGACAAATGCCAGGGTCAGTTCAAAATTTTGGTGACAACCAAAGCAAAGGGCTTTGGTTTCCCAAAGCTTTTAAGTTTCCCACGGGGTCGGGAGAATAAAGGTATACTTCTCGGTTTTGGTATACTGCAGCCACGAGTTTAGGTTTACTATACAGTGGACTCTCGCTATAGCAACCCCGAAGGGAAGGGCAAAAATGGTTGGTATATGGAAAAGTTGTTATATGGAACATTTAATATGTGTATCACATATACGAAGGGCTGCAAAATTAAGTTGTTATAGAGAAAAAGTTGTTATAAGGAGAGTTGTTATAGAGAGAGTCCACTGTAGTTACTATATACGTCAGCGCAGATCTCAGCGCCGAGGTAGTCATTCGATCCT
This sequence comes from Disparrhopalites patrizii, assembly GCA_034698585.1. Classification (NCBI taxonomy): domain Eukaryota; kingdom Metazoa; phylum Arthropoda; class Collembola; order Symphypleona; family Sminthuridae; genus Disparrhopalites; species Disparrhopalites patrizii. The sequence continues at coordinate 3,168 of JAQGBT010006762.1, read as the reverse complement.
GTCTTGATGGGCTTGTAGGACTCTTATATTTACACCCACAAATCATAACACATTTAAAGTATTGCAATACATTTTCAATTTTTTCGTGAAACTGGTGACTTCAACGAAGCACTGAAAAAAGAAGACGAACTCGCAAGAAATTCATCAAAAGTAGTTTCGTATGCCGTGTCAGCAATCATTCTCGAGTTTCCTTTTTGTAAAGCAGTTCCTATTTATTCTTAAAAAAGACATCATTTTGTCACATTTACATCCTCTTGAAAACATGTCTGATCATCTATACTATTTTTATTAGTTGCCTGATTCCTCCAGCTTTTTCTGATGGCCTATATACTGTCCGTTCAAACTCTTCAAAAGTTACCCTGTAATCGTTGACTGGTTTACACTTTGACATATACTAGAAAAAAGATAGTCAAATTATCGCGGCTCAAATCAAGATGAAGAATGCCCGTACGTGAAAATGGCTATTATGAAATGATGTCGTCGAGAACAAAAGTAATGCAACGAAGATATTGAGCTAATGTACTTTACTACAGTCTTGATAGTGAATGTATTGTATACGTTTGAACCTTATAATTGTTTCAAAGAACGCTGTGAATGCAATTTAATATTTTTTAAGGTATAAGATTTTCGAATATAGCTTTATGCATACGTTTTTGCGTATTTCCTATACTCGTCTTATATTCACTTATCTCACCCGCACGTCGTTGAAGAACCAATGTGGAGTACAAGCCCGTAAAACTTTAAGGAATTTCGCTTTATAATTAGTTTTGTCATTCGTTTCACGTGCTTTTAGTGACTTTTGGTTCTTAAACGATACGTAAAACTACTGGATCTACAAGAATTGATCAATTTGTCATGGGGAAATAAGCAAACGTATATAGAAAAGAAAGCATAAAATCCGAAATATGATGACAACAATTGTTATGTTTATTTATTTTTCAGTTATCCTTAAGTTTACAAATTACACTTCCATATATTTTGGAACATCTTGACATATTATTTACGAAATTTTGAATTAGGTCCAAATAAATTTTGCATCATGGAGGTGTTTTCAAGCGAGCTATGACCGTTTTGATTTCAAGACACTACATTTTGTTGATTTGTTGATTGTTATGGGTCCACCCAGTGAGAGCTCATGCCTTGTTGCTTATCTAAGCATCACACCGTCCATCCTTCACCTTGTAAAGTTCTGAAAACAAATTATAATCAATTTTATTAACAAAATTTTAAAATAGCTTAGCATAGAGAGAGATGTACATCTATAGTCTCATCTTAGTTCAAATAAAACAAGCGTCGTGTATAAATTTACCTGGATTGCAGCTGTCCCGTTGGCAAGCAAGAAGCCAAACATTGTCGTACGTTCGGCCGTCAGAGCCACACACCTCATTCACCATTGGAGGGACAGCACAGGATCCCTGGCAATCTGAGCCCTCCGCTTTGTGATAGAAGCTGAGGAGAACGATGAAAAAGAGGAACAAGATGGTACCAAAGGCCTTCATTTTGTGTTATTCCAAGATTGTTTACTGTCTGAATTCGGGAACGTACTACAGCTGCAATAGAATTGTGTTGGGATGTGATGGGAAAAGCCTCAACTTTTTATACCTGGAAGAAAATACCTCGTGATCTCAGTTATACCACAATTAAAATTAGGATAAAAAGCGTGTGGATGCATATCTCGCCAATGTTTTCCCATTTTTATTATGCTGGATTAAATTAAAGATTTATTGTACAAAAAATGATTTACGTGGACACTGTTTTATGGTCCTTTATTGCATCATGTAGCGTGTATTATATGGCATCAAATGAAATTTACAACTATGGTGTCACACTCCGTTCATTTATTGTGTTTTTGAATAATCACGATGAATTTATTTTATTATTTGTTGTAAACTTTAACCCGTCCAGAATAAGAGGATTTTGTATTTGGGTTGTTGGTGCTGACCTTTCCCACCTCCGGGTTCTTGCCAGCACTTTACAGTCGACTCTCGCTATAACAGCACCCTATAAACCATCAAATTTCGCTTGTTATAGCGAAAAACTGTTATAGAGAACATAGAGACATTTCTATGTTAACAAGTGGAAAAGGTTTTTGAGTGGAGCATTTTTTGCTGCTGTTATAACGAGAGTACTGTTATACAGGGGACTGTTATAGAGAGAGTCGACTGTACGTGTATATCTGATGTAATGCAGATAACACGGTCACCGTTTACCCTTTCCAGCATAGAATTATCCGTTCATTTTGTAGGGAGATGAGAACGTTTATCTTAAGCAACATATGTAATTTGAATAACATTTTAAATCCCTAAAGTGCCTGTGGCATTTTGAATCAGCTTATATAGTTTATATTAGTGAGAATACTTTTTACCTGATTATATCTGGAAGACTAAATAATATTTATTAAATTCCAAGCTACATTGTTATTTACCTACATAGTTAGAATTTAATTTCTACACGTTTAGCATTATTACGGGGAATCCACATATGAAGGCTTCGGAATCAAAACAGCCCAAGTCCATCGGAGCATATTTTACTGGAAGATCAAAAAACTGCACCAACTGCAAAACTTACAAATTTTTCAAAGTTTTTGCCATGAATATAACTATCATGTATTCCTTCACCCTTATACAAATTTTCGCAAATCAAGTACAACCTGTTCGACCGATATCTCAAATTTTACATTTTTAATACCTTGGACTTAGTCTGTTTGGGCAACGAAATACTGAATTCGCCCTTCTAAGCATGCCGAAAGTGGTTGGAATTTTCAATTTCTTCCTGTCTCGCTAATTTATTTCTTGTCGTCTCGCTATTCTCTCTTTTTGTCACGCTAATTTCGCTCTTATTGTCTCGCTAATTTCTCTCTTATTGTCTGGCTATTTTCTCCCTTCTTGTCTCGCTATTATATCTTTTCTTGTCTCGTTATTTCCTCTTTGTCTTGCTCTTGTCTCTCCGTCTCGGTCTTTCTTCTCTGTCTCCCTTTGCCATCTCTGTCTCGCTCTTTTCTGTCCGTCTCGATAATTTCTCAGTCTCGCTCTTTCCTCTCTGTATCGCTCTTTCCTCTCTGTATCGCTCTTTCCTCTCTGCATCGCTCTTTTCTCTGTCTCGCTCTTTCCTCTGTCTCGCTCTTATCTCTGTCTCGCTCATTTCTGTCTTGCTCTTTTCTCTCTGTCT
>JAQGBT010006761.1:0-11947 GCA_034698585.1 Disparrhopalites patrizii | reverse complement strand
ACTAACTTTTGTAAAAAATGTGATCCACATTTTGCCTAACAAATATGAAATTGGAAACGCACATCTCCAGCTAATCCGATTATGTTTAGATGCAACACGTTTTTGGTTCCAGTTGCTTGACCGTTCCATCTGCAAATCTCAATACAACGCAATTAATCAAGTTTCCGGTGCCAAATTCATGTCACGTTGTCAGTGGTCGGATGAATTTGTAGAATTTAAAGCAGTTTTAGTTTTAGATTCAACAGACGTGGTATCAAGGCATAAATAATAATTATTAATGATTGTACTAATTGAAGGCGTATATAGATATGTACAACAATAATAACTTCGACATCAAAGCCGGCAAAACCCCACGTGGTTTATTAAGCATTAAAAGCTAGAAATCGACATTTAAAATGCATTGAGCAAAAAGCGAATTCTATACCTAGATACTGCGGGCAAATGCGCGGGGAATTCGAACATCTCTAGAATCTCACTAATTTCAGTGACCCCGTTTTTGGCGTTTTTCTTGTGTATTGCGTATTCTCATTTAAATTCATTCTGTTTCTATATTCTAAATAAATATCGTTATTATACATCTTTTAGCTTTGTATGTTTGTCATTTGCCAGTTAGTTCGATATTTTGGTCATAAATAGACCGTTCCCATTCTTATTAACCCTTTCGATTTTCTATAATTGTCAACCTATGCGTGCGTTTGCATCACTATATATATAGATAGGCATTCATAAGGCGATAATAAAGGGCACCAAATCCAATATAATCTCGTAAATATAATCCATGGGTGCTTGAAGCTTGATTTATTTTTGACGTTCCTCCAAAAATCAAATTGTAATTGAAGTAATAAGTTGAAAAATACTCGGAATAACTGTACAATAAATAATGAACCATAAAAGCTAATACAGGGATTTTATTTTAACCAAGCCCAATTTGCATTTGTGTGAATACCTTCCTGTGTTATAATGTTGGTGGATACATGTGGAACACCTCTGTAAAGACTTTTCTCGTCAACGTGACCTTCAAGCAGGTACGAAATCAGTAAACTTTGGCTTTTTTCTATTTGTGGAGGTTACTAATTTTGTAATTTACATCGTGATTGTGAGGTTGGGAAAATGTTCGGGAATGAGCAAGTGTTTACCAGTTCGGAAGGTGTTCAGACGTTGTATATGTCTTTTTGTTTTGGTTATTTCGGATTGACACTGATTTACTTTTGACTGATTGTTTGTTAACTAAAGCTTTGGTGAACTGTTTACCTGTAACTGCAAATGTTGAATTCGTTATGAAATTATGAAATTTAATTATTCAATATACCTAGTTTTCTTTTAAACGTTTAAAGATGCGCTAGTAATAGTAACTTTTAAATCAGTTTCCATTATATTAAATTTTGGGAGTAGATGCGGTTAAAAGCATACTCAATTTAATTGAACTTAATATCCTGAGTAGGTACTTAATTTCTTTAAGCCATGCACATGTAGTATGTATGTTTTAATGTTTTACATGAATAAGCTATTACTACTTGTAATTTTCTAGTTGTGACGTGGTGGGACAATTTATAACTCAAAATTTACGGCCTCTACGGCAGCTTCTCTAATACGGACCTTGACCTCGACCTGCTAAACGACGAGGTGGATATTAGAGAAGAAGACGATAATCCCTACGACTACGAGATGGCTGGATTCAGTGATGTTAGATTCCAACAGAGCCCGCCGGATATCTATAGTCAGGGAAATCGATTTGGTCATAATTATGACTTTAGTCTCGGCGGTGGACCAGCAGCTGGTGGTTATCCATTTCCGAGAGACTACGGTGGGTACGGAGACTCCGAGATTACAGGAGTTAGTCAAGAGACCACGCCAACCTTTCCTCAAAGAAGAAATTTAAATCTAAACTTTAACACGGCGTCCGCAAGTAACTCGCCTGATTCTCCTGATGGTAAGAGTGATGATAGAATTTAGTTTTTGTGAGAGAGAAGGATCTGCGATACATGAAATTTCAGAAATTGCCATTTGACATTTGTTTAGATTCGAGTGGTAAGAGCTTGGTCTACAAAGGAGTGGGTCTGGTTGGGTTGTTGACTGACCATTTGCTGAGTCACCCTTTACTTGTTTTAAGACGACAGTGCCAAGTTAGTTGCGACTTACAACTCCATTATTTTATACATTTGAAATAAATATGCATATAAGACCTTAGAACACTTTAATTTTTCGTGTTTGGAATTTCAGGTGCACGTCCAGTCCTACAGATACCATTTATTTCCGGTCACGCTCATTTATCCTACTTGGCAAATATGTCAATCCCAGGGATTGGCTGTGCTTTGGAAAGGACTCGGCAGCACGCTTGTCGTTAAAGGAATGACCCTCGCTGTTGAAGATGTTACCAGTAAAGTTACACCTTGGCCAAAGTACATTTATTTTTAGTTTATTATTTAAATACATTCCGAGTAAAAAATATACATATGTTGAGCTTGGTTTAGACATTAATGATGAACATTCGAAATCTTATTTTTCAGGGAAGTCAGCCGTCACGGCACTTTAAAATCATTCATGCAGCATATTTTGCTCAAATCGTAAGTTAATATTTTGATTCTTTATCCTTAGTGCATACTTCGTACCATGTAGTGTTGGGTTCTACACGAAACATGCTTTATTTCTCAATTATTATTTTAGAGTAAGTCTGGCTGTCATAACTCCCTTTTACTCAGCAAGTCTCGTGGAAACGGTTCAAAGTGAAGTAGCCAGTGAGACTGCAGGGTTTTTCGATGTGTTCCGAGAAGGCTTTTGGCGGCTCATTTCGTGGCCTTCGACTGGCCGTATGGTCCCGCTTCATATATTAGTCATCCCCACGGTGGCCCACGGGATCCTATCCTATATTATTTACGCCAGCATTAAGTCCGTCTCATTAAGTACCATTAAGAGAGTGCGTGAAAGCAAAGAAAGAAAGCAGGTATGTAATCGTCTTGACAAGTAAATACTGGAATACTCTTAGAATATGAAACGTCTTTGATGTGGGCGAGAACTTAAAAAATGCTTGTTTCTATAGGGAGCGTTATCCAAAGATTCGAGTGTATCGTATTACATGGAAATGACTGCTTCCCTGATCGGTCACATGGTAGCTGATGTACTCCTCTTCCCGTTAGAGACAATATTGCATAGGTACACCAGTTAACTTGAGGTTTAGCTTTACGTGGAATAGCTATAACGCCAGGAATGTTGCAACATTTTTAAACAAATTGTTTACTTTCAATCTAAGGCTACACCTACAAGGAACTCGAACTATCATCGACAGCCTTGATACGGGAAAAGAAGTGACCCCAATTATTACTGGATACAACGGTGTAATTGATTGCGTTCGCACAACCGTGGAAGAAGAAGGACTTTCGGGCTTATATAAAGGATTTGGAGCTCTAGTACTTCAATATGGACTTCAAATACTGCTCATTAGAACAGTCAAGATTGTTCTAGAAAAGAACCCATTCGGCAATGGGGGTGGAAATGTTACAGAAAAATTACCTGTTCCACCTGCATTTCCTGCCGGAATGGGAGCATCTTCTAGCACTGCCTCCGTTCCCCAGTCGCGATCTGAACCTTCAATAGGGAATAGAACATCACCTCCAACCAATCGCTCGCCAATTAGAGAGATGTACAGGTAACTTCTTTGTGTAATGTGCAGATACTTATTTTTATGTATATACATAGGTATGTTTATGTTACCGATTTTTGTTCAGATTATGAGCATTCTAACTTAACACTTTTTATTGAAGTAAATTATTTTCTATGTAATTACAGACCGGAAACTGCCCAAGATGTATATGATAACTCTCCACGCTCGCGCACTCGGTTTTCTAGGTATGAATCGTCCACCTCACCTGAGCCATTGGGAAAACCCCGGGTGTTTTAGTCTCAACGTCTCAAGCATAGTCTGTGTAATAAATAAATTGAAATTATTGCAGGTGAGTCGAAGGTTTTCGACAAGGACAAAATGTAGTGATCCTTCGAATAATGTATCTAGTTAATATTGGAATCTATCGTGAGTAATGGAGAAAGTGAGAACTGATAATATAGCTCGCGGAGTTGATTGCATATTGTTTTTTTTGTTTCCAGTTTTAAAAGCGTACATGCGTGATCGTACAGTATGCTTTCGAAATGTTATCCTTTTTACTAAGCATTTATAGCCACCTTCTGTCGTAGCAGTGTCTAGTAAGCCTATACTTGTGTCAGGTAAACTGCAAAGTTATTATTGATTTGACCCTAAACAATGAGTACTTAAAGATTTTGATTATAAACCCTCGTGCTATGAGCTCCGTATTAATTCTCGTGACCTGACAAATCATCAGAAGCATGTATTTTTTCTGCAGTTTCAGTATTCGGTCCTGTATTTTCTTTCTTGTAGTATGGACCGGATGGAAGAGATAACTATTTTGTGTGTTGTGAATTGTGAATGAAATTTGGCCCCAACGATTATTTTAAAATTATGGCTGTATTTTCGAGAAAAGCTTGCCCTAGTCTTTAACTTAGAGATAAGATCAAGTAAAATCTCGAGTAAAATCACTCCTATTAAGTTTATGACCTATGAAGAAATAGTCAATTATTATTGTAGCCATTGTTCTTGTCGTGGACGTAATCCATTCAATGCAAACGAGTCCTGAAAACGTATCAATATGTGTAAAATGTAATTACATGCAAGAAATACGATGAAAAGAAGCAATAATAAAAAACAGTGTAGAAAAGTTGAAAAGTTTATAGAAAAAAGAATTCGTTACTTATAATTAGTTCTGTGCCTACTGCCTACAGGACCGGTTATTATATGAACTCTTTCGTAACGATATGTAGACAGCGTGTTTTCGTAAATCACACCATTGTTTGTATGCTGTCTTTGACCGCAGCGGGAAAGATTTTTAACAACCGTATCCAGTCAGCTCATATTTTCTGGTGAATACTGCCCTTCATTGTTTGCTCAACGAAAGGGCAGAAAAAGCGGTGTGTTTGTTACAGAGCTTGCAATTAGCATACGTGAGTACGAGTACAATATTCGCCGACGATAGATATTTTTTTATCCACTTCATTATTCACGCCTGTAACCACAACGTATTTCAAATTGAAATGAATTCAACTTCATACATAACGAATGCCTCATCTGGATCATAAACAACTTTAATTATCAAGCCGTTTAAGTCTGCATTTTTCAAATGAGGAGAAAAATATCGGGGAAAAAAAATTCTGTCCTGTAAGAAAGCACACAAATGCATCATCAGAGGAATGTTTTTACTGATAACATCCAGATAGAGTTATTGTCCAGCTTGCACTTTAATTTTGTGATAATTATACTGCAGTTGTTTAATGGGAAAATGTATTCGTTTTTGTTTCTTCCACGGCTGTCTAAATATTAGAAAATATTAGCACATATTTTGTGGACAAAATGACAGCGTCAGCGTTTCCAAATATTCTCAAATAGAAAACAATTCCCAAACGCACAAAAAAAGTTGTTTTTTTCCAATTGACAGTTTCCAGCAGCGTCAATGTCAATGTTTAATGCCTCAAAGTATTGATAGACGTGGGAAATGTCAAGCAAGTAGTTTTAGCATTTACTCAAGAATACCGCATTTTTTGCACTTTCCCCTATTCGGTGGCATTTGCAGGGTTCATAAAAAGAGTTGAACAATTTACTCTCATACTAGTATGTATTATCTATTAACAAAAAACATGCCACTTTAAGAAAAAATGGAAGAAATAATGACATGTTTAGGTCGTTACTGTCACTGGACCTTTTTCTATTAGTACTTACATAGTACCATGTAAATTATGAAGTCAACTTGAAAACTGGTAGGGTTTCTTGAATTACAATAACAGCGGCATAACTTAATTCCCAGCATTACACAGAGACAATATCTTTCAGTTCATGGTGGGCTGCGGCTACTTGATATTGTTGGCTTTACTAATTGAATGGTTAGATATTAGAGTATCAAATTTCCATAGACTTGAATTTTTCACCTGCCTCCAATCATACACATTTGTTCGTGTAAAGGCACATTTGCCATTTGTATTCTATTTGCGATTTGCGAAAAAAAATGCCCCATAAGAATTGGATCTTCACAAACCGTAACTATATTTCAGACTATAATTTGGCAAATTCATCGGTGTGGTTTAATGTCGAAAAAAAAGTGTGACTAAAATGATAGACTCATAGTAATGGCTAAAATAATGGAAAAATAATAAAGTATTTAATGACTTTGACCGGGGCATTGCGAATCCAATAAAGCACTTTCACCAGTATTTTTGCTATTAATGGTTTTATTGTCCTGGAAATTTATTTATAAACGGCTATTAAGCACAAAGCAATTAAATATTTTGAAATAAAAATTTTGGACACCAAAAATTGTACATGAAATACGGAAAGAACTACAAATAACTCCAGACGTGCATTTGAATTCTATTGCCTATTACATACGATTAAGCGATATTTGTAGAACTTCAAAGCCATCAGGATATTTGAGCATATTTTAACCAATGCGTGTGAGTAACAGCTACGCCACAGTTCAACGCTGGGTGTCTATACCCGTACAATAATTCTAAATTACTCAAAAGCATTGAAGAGCATCTTGAAGAAACATTTGTAGCATAAATTCCTTTTTTTAATATATTTTTTATTACAGGATTACACCGCGTGCATTTCCAGTTTTCCCCTTTATTTCACCTTTTTACAACTGCAATATAGAATAATTTGAGCACTGCAGTTACGCCATACTAGACAATAATTATTAGAAGTCACCGACCAATTACATGCCAATACGTGACCATTCTGGTAGCCAGTAATGGCGTGAATATAGTTGTAAACTTAATGTTTCATTCAAATAGTAACTATATACACAATATACATTTTATTTATCCTTGATAACCACTTTCTCTCCGTGAGGTCCCTGACCAGCCCGTCCAGAAATCAGATTTTTATTTTCTAACTTGATCCGAACCATTCTGGAGCAATGACAAACTGTCAACAAAAATAAAGGCTTTCACTGTCCCCAGCCTAATGGATTCAGATCGGAATACAAGACCGATAAATCAAGGGAGATAAAATCTTCTATTTTTTTGTCTTTAAAAAAAAAAAAACTTGCCCCCGGACAAGTGCATTTCTTGCTGCTTCGTATGTAAATTCCATCAAAAAGGTAGTCATCGGTCTTGTTGACATTTTGGCATTCATTTCCGAACTTGAAGAGACTATGATAATGAGGAGATACTCGGCTTTTTTTTTTTTCGGCATGAAAAAGTGGGAAAAAAGAAACTTATTATGATGCTTCTTATGCACTTGGACAAAATGACTCCGGGGACGTCATACAATACCAGTGCAATTAAACTGCATCTGTAAAGACTTGCAAATTGCAGCTCATCAAAAACAACTGTCAGCCTCTTTCAGGTAAAAATGGTCATAAATATTATTCTCAAAAAATCTCTCCAAACGTTCTTTTTTTTTCTTCTATACTTATGCTAATTTATTGTTTCTCCCTTCGTGTGTGCACACGTGGGTGTTCTCAGTATTTCCATGGGGTTGGAATTCATCCAAATTGCAACTAACCTGACTGAGAGTATGTAACTACCAGGGTAAGCAAAACCTTTAAACTATGTTATTAAATATTAATAAAAGAATCTATATACCCTTTATTTTGTGGGGAAATTATTAATCACCACATCATTAGAATGATTTATGGCCAAGGTACTTGTTGCAATTATGAGCAAATTAAAATGGTGTTATGTATGCAAAACTCTTGGACTCACTTCCACCCCTTTCCAGGTTTTCCACATGAGGGTTTTCTACATATTTATGTACATGTATACTTCCAACAATATACTTTTTTTCTTGAATACGAAAAAAACACCGACTTTTTTCTGCGTTGAACTTGACACTTGAAAGCAGAAGAGCCGTCACCTTTCCTTTCTCCACGGGCAACAAACAACATCTACTTTTACACCTCTCCTTATCGTCCACTTTTAAGTAGAGAGAGAGAGAAAAAAACGTACTGGCTTTAACTGGTACATAATAAGAACCAGCTACACCCCTTCACGCCTTGGAATCACATAGATTCATTGGTTATAAGCTGTATATAGCAATTCATGAAATGAATTTCACAAAAGCACTCGGGAAAATGCACCGATTGTTGAACTCTCAAGGACTGCAAGTGTACAGAATTCCTTCTGTATAAGGAAAAAACGTTTTTCTGACTCGTCAAAATCCTTCGGCTTCTTCTGGCTGGCATCCCATGATGAAGAAGCCAATGATGTCGACGGGGAGTTCAATAAAAGTCCAAAATTCACATTTTTTAACTTTGTGCGGAAACATCGCCATCAAATACTTAGTAAACTGTTTGAATTAAGATTTCCCAGTTTAACAATAAAATTCCGCGTAAAGTACATGCTTTTTCCCGTTTTGCGTTCAACTATAATTCAGTGTAACAATTTTGTCTTTGAGACAACATTGATTTTCAATTGAGATTTGTTAACGTCTTGGAGAAATCAGCATAAGTTGACCAAATATCCGTCGGATCCGCAGGTTGTTGCTGTATATAGACTCGACAGAAAATTCTGCATCCAATTCATGTTTTTGAACGGAACTCTTTATAGCGGTTTCTTATCCAGAACGGTGCCAGAAACAAACAACTAACCCTTCAAAACTTTCTCCAATTATTAATACAAATATTTCTATTCTCTCTAACAGTTTTTGCTAACATACGAAGATTGCTATGTCACACGAAGAATTTACTGATTTATTCGGAACCGTTCGGAGAGAATCGACTGTGTGTTAATGCTTCTGGTCTATTTTATATATGTACATTTGGCGCTTACAAAGTCGGCATCCTTCTGTGTACACCTGAGTTAGCTAATTAGGAGTTGGAATACCGTTAAAATTCTTCAAATACTACGTCCATTTTGGTGGTGCATGGTGACTGCCGCCTCAACAAATGCACTCATTAAGAATGCAGTATGCACATGTAATGCTTGGCATACTTTCTTCATTATTTTGGCTGTGAACACACGTACAAATTTAATATTGTATACATATATGTATGTATAAGTTTGTCTGATAAAAAAAATTGAAAAGTACCTCCGTCGGAGATTAAAAAAAAAAAAGAACTACCTCACTGACGAAGCGGTAACAGATGCGGTTTTCATAGGAAAATCAGAAAGTGATTTGTTACGTAAATACGTGAGTGAGCATCTCGTCTTGGCTCGGTCAGTGTTGAGAGGAAGACGCGGTTCCTTGTCATCCCCAAGACTTCTTGGGACTCAAAGGATTACTTGCAGGAGCGGATAACAACAAGAAAAAGAATGAAAAATTCTGGGAAGGGAAACGATAGGGAAACAATTTTCGGTGATACAGCCACTACTACAGCATAGCTCACATGTGAGTAAGCAAAACGTTGAAAAATGTGACTGGACTATTATCATTATTTGGATTGAAGAATGTTACACCGAGAGGCTTTATACAGGGATGAATTACACCGGATAATGGCCATTAATACCCCTGCTCAAGGAAGATTCCTTGTAATAATAGGTAGGTATTTGACGAATTGCATATAACTACAGATATTGTATATAACTATAGCTAGGTAAGCATTTTTTTTGCTTGTTCGGTCAGTACCAAACTTTTCTGGTACTACTAAATGACTTGGAAAAAAATGGAGGGTGTGTAAATGTACATACACCAAAATAATTTCATGTTAGAGCCCATTTTTTCCCAGTTGTGTACCAACTTATTATCTGCATGGAAGGTTTATATTGAACCATCCCATTTTTTGCTCAACTACATTTCGTCCTAAATCCAAAAATTAAAAGCCTTTTTTCTTGAATGGGAAGTTTCCCAGTTTTTTACATTTTAATTCTTGCATTGAAGTCAAGCGTAAATTGGTATACTTTGGCTTTAGTAAGGGAGGGAGTTGGTACAAAAGAAGGGGAAAATCTGCTCAGGAAAAAGAGAGCATAGTCGTGTTCATCGAAAGATATTTGCAAACCATTAATCATTCCTATACATCCTACCTCCATTAATTTATTTATTGAGTGAGGGCACAAATTTTTGCGGGATGTACCTCCTTCATTATTATCTGTGTTCCTTTGTTTTCTGCTAATGTACATAATAAACCACAATCTTCCTTTCAAGTTCAGTTACACGTGGATTCTTCTTCGTATTTCTTCCACAAAATCTCCTGTCCTCTGTTTTTGCCTGGGATAAAATGCTCTTTATTTTTTTCAGGAGCCATATGGTTCATTTACCGGCCAAACAAACACCGCAACAGGTTTGGGGTTCATTTCATCCATGAACGATTCCTATTTTTATAAAAATGACCTGGAGAAAAATGGGAGATACTCGATAAAAATGGTCTCATCTTCCTACGGACTTTCACTGATAACCATAATTTGGGGATCTAATAGTTTTTTTCCCCCAAACAATGAAATCCCTTCACGCTTTCATTCTTTATCGGGAAAAGTATGGGGAAAAAATCTTTTTCTTTAAGAGCCGGTGATTTCATAACATTTTGCCATTAGCAATTCATTTTGGCTAATCAGACACTTTTCTCCAGCTGGAAGCAAAACATTTGGGGCAAACAATTGATGAGAGAGAGAATTATCCTCTCTTGGCTTTTCAACCTTCTCCCAATCTGCTTGTTATTGTGCAATTTGCATCAGCAATGGTAAAGAGCAAATTTTTTTTTTGGTAACATTTTTTTTTTATTCTAGCTTAGGTTAACTCTTTTGTGGTTGATGCTTTTATGAGCTTGCTTTTTTTTAAGAATGCAATCGCCGAGAGAGGGAAAGAGAGATTCCATTCACTCGAAGCACTTTCAATTTTTTTCCTAATCACAATAAAGAACTCGAGGGGAAGGATTGGGCAATAAATAAAAAATTACTGGCTCAACGCAATTTTCAAAGTAATTGTTTTACACACACTCAATTTTTTTTCTCTCTCTCTTTCCCCTTTTGATCATATGCATAAGTAATAGGTGTGTATCCAGTGCATGTCCAATTGTGTTCGTTTGTACATTTTTTTTTATTCTTCACCGACGATAGTAATAAGTAATAATTGTCATTGAACTTTTAGGGCGCTTTTGTTTTCGTCAATCAATTACTTGCATATTTTTTCTCATGTAAATACAATGTTCTACTTGCTTGTAGGCACATACATCTACCTGAAACAAGACGGAAAATAAACGCACAATTTGTATTCTTCCTATATACTTTCTCCCTTATGTATACATTTTCTATTCACAAGAATTGCACACGTGGGGTAGCATAAAGACCCTGACATTGACAATGCGCCATTATTATTTATTATCCGTGTGATTACAGTCGGCACGGAGGCGAGTAAGGCAAACAGGACAAAAAAAATTAGATGGTGGGGGACGAGCACCAACAAGTGTTGGCGGGATGCCTTCGAGGAATAGGAAAGAGTTGTGTCTTGCACACAAAAAAAAATTATATAAAAGAAAAAATTATATAATGTCCATTAGACTCTATATAAATTGAGATTATTATTTCTCTATTATTGCCATGTGAAAAATTGTTTACACAGCATGAAGTGTACGTAAATACACCTACTCATATCGGTGAACTGACAAGATCGTGAACTGAACTGAACATTCCTTTGACTCCAATGAAGGCTGTGAGAGACAGCGAGAGAAAGAGTCAAAAGAGAGAGGCAGTGATACAGAGAGAGAGAAAGAGACAGAGAGGCAAAGCTAAAGAGAGAAAGAAAGAAACCAAAAGAGCGAGAGGCAGAAATAAATAAAGAGAGAAACCAAGAGAGATAAAAGGTAGATTTAAAGGGAGGGAGAAAGAACCCAAAAGAGAGAGACCGAGGAAATAGAGAGGGAAAGAGCCAAAAGAGAGAGACCGAGGAAATAGAGAGGGATAGAGCCAAAAGAGAGAGAGAAGAGAGAGACCGAGGAAATAGAGAGGGAAAGAGCCA
>JAQGBT010006760.1:0-11948 GCA_034698585.1 Disparrhopalites patrizii | reverse complement strand
TATTTTTATTGTTGCCAATATTTTTATTTTTATTGTTGCCAATATTTGTATTTTTATTAAGCGGTGTAACTAATTAATGTCGTTGAATTAATGTGTTTGTCATTTCAGTCAAGAGCTTGAACATGTGACTTTCTCTAGTTATTTCCCTTGTTTTGTTCTGGATGTCGCGTCATACCTTGTGGGTTTTCTGTGTTAATGGTTTATTCGGTTGGTTAATGGTTATGCTTTACTTTTCAACTTCAACCCCTTCGAATTCGAGCACAATGTTCCGCCACGGTTTGTCATTATTTCTGTTCAAAGAATGTGTTATACATGCGTGCAATAACGTTACTTATATTTACAGCTCATGTCAGTGTACATTTTCGGGAATTAATAAAGACGAACATATTTATCGCGCTCAGTGTTATTCTATAGAGATTTGTTTGTTTTTTTAGTCCTCCCCACTGACCTTGTGAATTAAATGGGGATGTCCTATACAATAGTCAAATTGAATTTATCTCGTTATCTTTCGGAGTTGGAGAAATGTGAGAGTGTGACCCCGCGCAAATGTGTTGTCATTGTCATTGAACTCTCCATTCAATCTTGTAGCATATTACACGACCGTTTTTAATGAATGAAGGCCCCGATCCATCGGACTGTTGTTTCATGCATTCACTTGTAATATTATGCCTACTTTAGTTATTTTGCGAGGGAATTGCTTTTTTGTAGGAAGCATCGGATGATGCTATTAGCTATTTATTATGCATAATGGCAAGTTCATGATTTGAAAACATTCTGTGGGTCAATTATGAAAGGTTATAATTACATTTTTATAACAAGCTCATGTTTTGTAGCGAGACAGCGGAAGCACTTGAATCACGTGTCCATTGAAACAAAAGGAATGGAAGGTCACGTCCAGACTTTTCCAGTAATTGCTCCCATTTTTTTTGAGCTTTAGTAATGTGCTTCTGCATTCCGATTTTTTTTTGTCAATCTGCTCCCCTCCCGCTAACACACCTCTGTCTAGCTGCCAGCATCGTGATTCGTGATTTAATGTAATAATAATAATCGCCATCATCCTCATTGTGAAATCTCGTGATGAGTGTTTCTTGCTGGGAAAATAGACTGAAAGTGAGAATTTTGTAAAAAATGTGTTTATTCGCTCCAAAATGAATCTGATGGCGTCAGCCTTTTTGATGCTCCTTGCCGTTGTGGGCATGGTTGTGTTCATCGCCGACCTGACCATCGTGGACTCGTCCTTGCTCGTCCCGCTGGACACCCTCACCACCCCGCCCACAACCACCACCACAACCGTAAGTTTTTACATTTCTTTTGCAACCATTTTGCAAGATTTTGGGGATAATGATCAGTCTTGGGAACATTTTCTTATTTTGATCCCATTTGACAGACAACGACGAAACGACCTTTTAGTTGTAAGAGGATGATGCTGTCCATGGGCAAAAGGGTTTTCAAGACGTATGGAATTTGCAATCGGGACATGAAAGTCTTCATACCAGACATGCATGAGCGGGCCAAGAAATTTAATGTGAGTATTTTCCCACTTTTTAATCATGTTCCAATATATTCTAAGACATTTGGCGTGAACAATTTGCGGACAAATTTAAAAATTCCACAATATTTACGGAAATTTTTATTTATTTTTATTTTCGCATTTTTAGTGCTCCACGAAATGCGTGCTAAGGAAGCTTCATGTGGTAAGTGGAGTCACATATTATCTTTTAAACGGCGACATCTCGGTAATAAATGGAGGGATGGTATATGTATATTTTCTAAACTCCGGAGAATGCCAAAAAAATTTATATACAGTTACTGGTGGGTTAGATGGAGGTACCCGAAGGAATTCTAGAGCAGACCCTGGAAGTCTGTCCTGGAAGTTTGCTCCAGGTTTTCTTCCGGAGTTTAGGAAATATATGACACCTCTAGGAGCGACCATTGGATCAATGTGGTCCGTGGGTCTGCTGGAAATTCTTATTAAAATAATTTGAAAGTGTGCCTTGTAATGTTTTTAAGTGGAAAAAAAAATAGGCTTTCACTTGTACTGTAGGTCAACGAGAAACTTAAAATCGACCATGACAGTATGCAAATGTTTTTCGACACCTTCTTACCTGAGCCGTTCCAGGAAATTGCCCATTTTACCACGGAAGGATGCGTCGATGACTTCAGTAAGTACAAATTCAATTGCTCTGTTAATGCATTTATTCAGTATCAGTACCAATGACGCTTCATAAATATGCATACATGTAATTATGTATGTATGTATTTTTTTTTCACCAGCAAATTTTGTACACACGAAATATGTATTTTATTTCCGGAAAAAGCGTTTTCGTCATTTTTGCCCTTTATAAATAATTAAATTGATCTCATAATTAAACTATAAGAATAATTTGTTGTCCTACATTGTTAACTACATATTAGGTAATATGTAGTTAATAGTAGATCAAATAAATGCCAGCTATTATAATAATTATTATTTTTAAATAATAACCAGAGGCGAAAGGGGAGGAGGCAGTGAATGAAGAATATTGCGATTCCTACGGAGAATTTCTCGACTGCATCCAGTCAACCTTCCAAGGCGTAAGTGTGCACGTCATTATTATTACCTCAATACACATATCTCCTAGAAAGCCTTCGAACTCGCTTTTGACAAATATAAATTAATTCAATTTGACAGCAAAATATAAGAATTAAATAATCGACCATGCTCTTTTTTGAAAATATTGTGTGTAAATTTTTATAGGCGTGCGGTGTATAGCCAAGGCCGTGCTTTTACGTGGACAATAAGAAGAATCCCGGGAGAGCAATAGAAGCTACGACAATGCCAAGACATATCTGTATTTTTTCAATAGAAAATATGCTGTAAAAACGTTCATTATGCTTGAAAAAAGTATATAACATGCATAATGTGAGCTATACCTATGTATTTAATCCAGATTGTATTCCCCCAATCCATGGTGAATGTAAGGAAAAAATACATACAATAGCTAAATAAGAACTTGAATCATTGGAATTAAAAAATCCATTTTTTTACCCCTTTCATTGAGAGGACAGGCTGTCGCGTGCATGTGCGCCCTTCGAAGAGTACTATTAGAGGAATGTACGGATGTACCTATTCCAACTCCGACCATCAGACGCATGTATGTGTAATCACGGTTATTTTCGCTGATGACACGGAAGCACGCGAAGCAGACAACGTGGATGCATTGTGTGATAAGTACACCATTATAAAGCTCATCTATAGGGGCTTGTTAAATCTCGGAGGATCAGAAGGGTTACTCTGGAGCTACATAAGAGCAGAATGAATTCACAGTCAATTACGGCTACAACTTATTTACGCACCTTTGTCACGATAACTGTACGTGACCATCCAAATGAAATGAGTTTTTGTAAAAATCCTATTCTCTCCCATGGTATTTTTTTTCTGTTTCACTCCCTTCCCCTGACAACTTCTTCCGGCGTACGGGAATCTTCGAGGATGAGCCCAGGCTTTATCACTCGTTGAAGCCGATTCGGTCATGAGATAATTTCTCGGGAAAGGTAGGGAAATGAAACCTATAGGAGAAAGTTGAGAAAAGAGGGAAAGTAAAAGTTCTCCAGGCGGACATGAAGAAGACAGGGAATGACATGGAAAGTCGGATTTTTGCCTTTCGTGCGAAGGGAAAGTGAGACGACAGAAACTCAATAAAATTTTACCTCTTTTCCCCTTTATAACACAAGTCCTTCTTGCGCATCTTCCCATGCAAAGCACATCCAAATGACAAATATAAGCATATTGCATTGCCCAGTTTGATCATTACCCACTGTTACCCGATTCCGGAGGAGATAGTATCGATGAGCTCCGTGAGGAATCCGGACGTTCCTTCACCATCCGCTTCCCCATAATCCTCGTACTGACTACAGGTGCTGGACGCTGATTTTGTTGTGGAATCTGGAAGGATGAGGGAGCCCGAGGACAAGGATGGGAATTTCACGGAGAAGTCTCATTGTTGGAAATTTTCATTCCAAAATGAGAATGCAGAAGCTTCCGCCACTACGTACAGTGTTTTCCGCAAAAATTCCGTTCCGGAACTCTTTTCTCCACTACCATTGTTCAGGTAATTTTTATATCATGACTTGTGGCTTTTGTAGCAATTAGGACTAAAAACGAAATTAATTGGCTGGAACCACAAACCACAATTAATTGCTGTGAGTTAATCGTTATCATGCCTGTCCCTGGTGCTCTTCGCAAGTTTTATCATTCAAAATCTAATTATTGTGAATTGTTGATCGGTTGAAATGTGCTAATCTGTTAATACGATGGTGGTTATTCAATGTCTTGTAATTTTTAGTGCAAATTTTATTTTAAAAAATACACTTCGGTTCGGACAGGTACAGTTCGGAAGCCCGAATTTCAGGGACCAAAAATCGATGATAAATGAGTGATATATGCCCAATTTTTTTCCGGAAGTTGAATTAATCACATTAGTACATTAGTAGTAAGAGCGTGTGCCCGTGATTGGAGAGCGTCCTGGAGAAATGGGGGAAATTGAGAATTATTATTGATTTTTGGGTTATTTATAACCTGCCCGGAACCGGGAAGAGGAGCTTCTTGGTACTAAATCCTGCCTTCCCCTCCCGTCTTCTTGGAATTCTGCCTACGCGCTAAAGACATTTCTGTCAAAAAAAAAAAAAAAAAAAAAATCGCTTGCACTCTGCTATAGTATAAGTAAAAATAAGTATAGACGTATAGAGTATAGTGCTAGTCTGCACAATTGCTGTGATTGCTGTCCCTACGTTTGCCGTCAACTTCGTTTATTTAGTTTTTAATTAGGATGTCATCATTTCGTAGTATTTAAACGTTCAGCGGTTCGGCATACCATTTAAAAGCTAGTTTAGAGACCCATTTCCAGTTTCCATCTGTAATTTTGATCGGTTTAAAAAAATCTAGTCTCCAGATTTTGATTTTGACACGACACTGTCGGAAGTTCGGAAGTCGAAACTCTGGGTCAGCCATCGTGCATTTTCGGAGTTTTTTTCATTTTCGACTGTATTTAAAACTTAAAGGTGTTTCTTTAAAGTAGTTTTGTTGAGACGTTTTACTTCATGTGGCCAAATGAACAGTTAACTGTTGGTGTAGGACACAAGGACACAAGTTGATCGATCTGAAATCCTGGAGCTTGTGTTAAGCCATTTTCACATGATAAACTCAAACATTATAATTATAATTAGCATGTAGTGCCAGAACAGGGTACAAAACGAGCTTCGAGACTTCATGTTGCCACCAAAGAGCATGTAAATCGCGCATCTAATTTTTCAGGGAAAATCTAGTCAAATAGTATTGATCCATACAAAGTTAGAAACCCAAATGTTCATATATTTTTTTAATATCTACCTGTCCTAAGGCGTGTGTCAAATTCAAATTGTTACAGGTACTTACATGATGTATATGGAAATATGTAAATACATATAAATACTATAAGTAGTAGTAGTAATCATTGGTACTGTGTACATGTGTTTCACAATTACTTTTTGGATAACAAACGGAATAATAAATGTTTACTGTTTCACGGACATTTTAGACGCTCTCTTTCGTTTTCCGCGATGGACTGGAAAAAGAAGATATCATCGGATCATACAGACATTGCTTATTTGGAAGCGGTCAATAGATTAAGAGCTATTTTGAGCCCTCGACCATCTTCGTCTTGCGAGACTTCCGCCAAGGTGACACATTTATTCTGTGGTTAACATTAATATTAAATATTAATGATTGCATACCATTAAAGTCCATCCTCCATCAAGTATATGTTTAGGTGTTTGTTCTCTCAATAAACATGTTTTCTTATGTTTGACCTAGGTCTATGATGAAAACGAACCTACAACTAGCAGTGCATCCTCAGCCCTGAAAAGGTTCAACATTCGAAGCGAGTCACCGTTGTTGTCAAATCGGGTAGATCGGTTTGCCGTAAGATCAAGTTTGTTTAATACAACAAGGGAGCCACCGAGTCACTCATTTTTCCCTTTCCGGACGCCGGCTACTGAGCAAGTGCGTACGCCAAATGATGATGAGTTGCTTGAATTTTTGAGCAAGCAGACGGATTACATCTCACAATTGGAGTCAGAAACGAAGTACTGTCGGGATGACTTGACGCAAATGCTTGACAAAGTGAAGGATGTGATTAGTGAAAATGAGCTATTACACCAGAAGCAAAAGCAAAGCACACTGCGCAGCTCTGTAGAAGCTGAAGAAAAAGCTGCTCAACTTTTGAGCACTACTGGAACTAGTAACAACATTGGTGACATGCCAAAATCTATTCTTAAGAAAACGATCAACACGCATGCAGATACATCCATGATGGAGTCGAAAATTCTGGATTTGGAAACGCAAGTGAAAAAGTTGAAACGGAGCTTGAACTCCGCTCAAGAAGAAGTCGTAAAATTAAAAAATTGCAGAAATTGGGCCGAAGGGGATAATTTTCATAATCCGTACGCATTCTGTGATCTTCACCGGAGTGAGATCGACAACTTGAATGGGGAAAAGCAGGACTTACTAGATACTCTGGCTAAGTTCAGAGTCTTGGTCAATGAAATGAGGGATAGAGAAAATGATGCAGCTCTAAAAGTGCAGAATAGCTTGGAAATTGTCACGTTGCTGGAGAATCAAAAGTTAGAGGTAAGAACCAATTGAAAAGTACATTACTGTTTTAATCTGCTGCGGTGCTGTGTCGTTCATCAATTAAAGCCTTGTTCTTTTAGTGTCACAAGGAAATTAAAACCCTGCAGGAGGAACTGGACAAACAGAGAAGTGTGATCAAAGAGTTAAAGTACGAAAATTCGCGGAAAATCGAGGATGAAAAGATGAGCTTGGAGAACAAATACAGAAAGGAAATAGAAATTTTAAATGAAAGCATCAATAGCGAGGTAGATTCCTTTGCCAGAACTAAATTGGAACTCGAGAGACTTAAGAGAATCGAAGTGTCACTGAAAAGGGAGGTGCAAATGAAAAATGAGGCGTTGGAAGAACTACGACAAGAAAATCTTAATAGGATGGGTTAGTTGTTTTTCTTGTTCCACAGCTTGTTTTCAATTATCAATTCAATTCGTAGTTCATTTGCTGTGCTACTGGAAATACACCGTTAGGTGTAGGTGTCCAGTGTAATTCGATTAGATACGTTGGTATGCAGTTGGCACTATTGTACAAACGAACAAGTAACAAAACCGCTTTGGATTTGGATATAATATTGCAGGTCAAGTGCAGATAGACCTGACACAAGCACTGCAAGCAAGAAATCAGGCGGAACAAAATCTCATGAACAAAAAGTTAATCATTGAAAAGCTGATCAGAGATGCAAAGCAACACGCTAATAAACTACACGTTGAAAATGCGGCATTAAAACAAAGAATTACGGCTTACGAGTCCGAACTTGCCAAATCGCAGGAAGCTATTGCAGGGTTGCATTCAAACATTATTCATCTGCAACATACTGTAAGTTCATTTAACATAGATAGTATTACAATTTAAAAATAACTGGAGCTAAATTCAATTGCAATTTGATTCCGGGTATAATTATTCTTTTCAGAATGAAGTCTTGAAGAACAAAGGAGGAAATGTTGGCGAAACTACGACACAAGTATTAAGAAAGCTGGAGGAAAAACACAGTAAGTTACAATTACAGATTACTAATACCAAAAGTCTTGGTAAAGTATGCATACTAAGTTTATTTTTTTGTTCAATACCAAAGCGCAAGATTTGACTGATTTGGAAAAACTGATTGAAGAACAAAACGCTCTCGTAGAAAAGTTGAGGAATGAATGTAAAATGTTAACAGATAAATTGGATGAAGCCTGTAAGGTTTACAAGTAAGTTAATATTTTGATCAGCAGATCAGTCAGTATCACTGAAATCAGCATTGACGATTTTGTTATTATTACTACTTATTTATATGTATGTAATTACTCTAATAAGAGTACACGAAGCAATAATAAATAAATAATGGTAGTTAATTTTACAAACGTAATTAATTCACAGGAAAGATCTTGTTCAGCGTGAGCACGAGAAAGAAAAACTAATGAAGTCAAACAGAATTGCGGTGGATAATAATAAGGACTTGGAAAAGAAGGTCCAGTTTTACGAGTCTAGTCATCAGCAGATGGTTGCACGAATAGCTAAATTGGAAGCCGAGGAGAGAGTTCGAGCAGATCGAGTGAATACCAGATAAAATTATACGGCTTTTGAAAATTACGCCTGAAGACTAGAAGAAGCGAGCAGATTCAAGATTTTATAACTGGAATAATTACTTTCGGATTTCAGGTTTTTCAACTGTTATCAAGACAAAGTGGACTACTTGATGAAAATGCTGATCTCCATACAGAATTAATGAGTTTAAGGAAATCATTTGAATCTCACGGAGAAAAATCAAAGAACGTAACAACCTGATCTCGTTTCTTATATACTAATTTATGAACTATAGTTAAGAAGGTCAAATGTATTGAACCGCGAAAACCCTACCCTCCAATTAATTACTAGTCGTTTAATAATTTATCTTTATTTTCGTTGCCCTTCTCTTTCGCTTTAAATGCTACAGTATGTTGTACAGTATTATTTTTGCGTGTTCATAAAGGTAAAAATTATTTTTCGTGATCATTAAAGCTCTTGTCTCGTGATAATTAAAGAACAAAAAATATAATGTCTCTCTGATTCTGAAGGTTTTGTCTTTCATTAAGAAAACTGTAAATTCTCATACATAGCTTTGTGCTTATCCGAGGATTCCAAAAACTTCGCCCATATCACAGGAAATTTTGCTCGAAAGTCTAATTGGATTGCCCTTCTCCGTTCATTTGCAACCCACCTTATAAAAGCTGTGCCGAGTTCCTGAAAAAAAACATTACATATTTTTCATTATTTTGTATAGAATTTGTATAGAAAATTGCACTTGATGTTATTTTAATGTCTGGTAGTATCTGTAGCAGTATTTTATCTTTCAAGTACAATAGTTGATGCAATATTTTTTACGTTAATATTAATGTTTTTTAAAGCACAACTAAAATTACATTATATAATATGCTTACATTCCAAATACTTCGATATTCATTTGAAAATCCTATCCAGGTTTGAATTGCTTTAATTCGTTTTGTCATAGCTGTTTGAACGTCAGCTGTAGTTTTATTGCTTTTAGGTGATGCAAAATGTGCTGTCTTTTCACGGATGGCACGGAGGATGATGTACCAGCATGTTTTCTTTTTAAGTAACCCTATTACATTGTTGGAATTGTCAACAAAGTATAATACTTTACCTTCGTATCCTCTTTCAGAGCGTATCTGCCAAATAAAATGTCATTCGTGAAAAATAACAGACAAAACAAACATTTTCAAACCGCTTTAACAAGATTTGTTTACAACAAGACTATTCTAGATTTATTTAACACCACTACTGAACATACTTTACTCATTTCGGCTTCAGCATCTTCTTTAGGCATAACTTCGAATTCGATTGTCTGTAATTTAAAAGACCTTGCTAACTCAATGGCTTCATCTGGAGGCATTCCACATAGCGACGTATATTCTGAATCTGTGTACGGTTCAGCCCAACAAATAAACCTGCGATTTGCAAGAAAACCCACAACAAAATCAAAAGTAATTAAGCACTTATTATTAAATGACGAATTATCATATAGTGAACATAAGAAAGCAGCATAAATAAACGAGAGTATGTCTTTCTTATTTCTTACTGTAATTCAGGATGATCCAAGTAACTTAAATTTACAATATGTTGGTAGTTCGGTTGCAAAAGTTCACATACCATGGTGAATCTAGTGCGAACTAAAAACTCTTGTAGGCGTTGGAAAATTTCAGGTCCCATTTGATTGACAGCGTGCTCGAAAAAAGCTTCGGCCACAATTCTGGCAATTTCAAATCTGCCATCCTTATATTTACTTACATCTTCCATATTTCGGGCTAAAAGATGAACATTTTTGGATCCAACACAAAAATAATTCTTGCCCCCAATTTCCCGACAACTAACGTGAGCTGCCTCACCGTTAGCCTTTGTGGTGCAAATGACTTTTTGGCTGCTTTCTATACCCTAAATAAATCAACAGAGGACAGTCCTACATATTCACATGGCCACGCTATTTTCTACAATTAAAATTTAAAATAATTTAGCAACCTAGAAGGTAAATAAAAGAAAGTACTGCGACTATTAACTAATTAAATTACATCAATGAAATAACGCTGCCACATATTTTGTAATTGGTTGTCGTCCTCATCACCTAAACCACCAGAGAATTTTCGCAGGGCAAAAACCAGGAACAGATATTTTATTTCACTTTTGGATCTTGCTTTGGTATCGCCAGTTTCATCGACTGGAGTCGGGTAATGCAGTTCCAGAGCACAGTTTCCTCGAGCAACCTGTTGGCAATGCATTAACACCAGAATTTAATATGTCCAACGTCAATGCTAGTACTACTTTAGCCTTTAACTGTACCACTCGCTTACATTCCACCTACGAAAGCTATACATAACTGTTTGGTATTAGTATTAAGTGTTACAAAGCAAACCTTTTGGCGGAGATCATCATTTTCCGAATAAATTTTATCATCTGGTCCAGAAAATCTTTTCGTTCCGTGAACTTTGACATCAACCAGTACGCCATGATATTTATCAGGTAAAATCCCATCGGGAACAGTATACTCCGTACATTTAGTGAGTGTCCTGGTTTGGCACCACTGGATCCATCTGGAAATGGAGAAACGTGGACCTTGTCACAATTAGTTTGCTAGTTTCCTATTAATTGCAAATGCACAGCAACAGGTAAAATGGATTAATCATCTCTATCTAATTTACACACCCACCGAACTATTACGAAAGCTACCAAAATGATTTTTCATTTCAGCACGGATTACATCTAAAATTAAAATCAAAAGCTCACTTTTGGGCAGTAAGTGATTCACAATTTTCCGCTACACTCATGCCTCCAAGCCCTTGGTGCAATACTGACGAAACTCTTATTTTTACAAAGTAATTAACAATTCAAGTTAAATGCTAATTAATAGCACCAACACCCCACAGTAAAACACGGTTGCAAAAA
The DNA here is from genome assembly GCA_034698585.1 of Disparrhopalites patrizii. Taxonomy (NCBI): domain Eukaryota; kingdom Metazoa; phylum Arthropoda; class Collembola; order Symphypleona; family Sminthuridae; genus Disparrhopalites; species Disparrhopalites patrizii. The sequence goes on along the minus strand of JAQGBT010006760.1, from coordinate 889 downwards.
CGCGAGTAATAATTACCACAATCAAACCAGCGTGACAAAATGAAACACCTGTAAAACACTTTGTACGAATTGCTATTTACAGAAACTGTGGCAATAAATAATTGTAAACGTAAAAGTTTTGTATCTTTGACCGCATCAAAATGATTAGAATGTGGATCATGCAACCGTAAAATCGGCGTCTTAAAAGGACACTGACAATTTACCTTTGCTGTTACTCAAAAAATTGCCAGAGGAAATTCATTTAAACGTTTTGGTGGTTATTGCATCACTCAAAATATCCTAATCATACTGATTAAATACGCGGATCACATTGCACACTTTTTGGGTTTTTTTAGGGCTGATGTAGAGCCTGGCACGGAAGCGTTTCCTTGAAATAATTTGATTCAATTTTTCAAGATCAACGTCATCCAAAAGGAACTCATAGGAAAAGAAGCATTACCTAAATTAAAATTTAAAGCACTCAAGCGATAAAAACCAAAAGTCAAACAGAAATTCAAACAAGATTGATTCACCATACGCAGTCAGGCACAATCTCACAATTCACATGCGTCAATGCAGACTGCAGACTTGCAGACCGAACAGGACAGAAGACAGAAACAGAAAAAAATGAAAAATGAAATGGAACTGGCAAATTCGAAAGTTTACCGCGCGCTTTTCCATGCAAATCTATGTAGGCTTCTCCCTTCTTCGCTCGACGAAGCTGGCTTATTTTTTCTGAATAAATCATTTTTTTCACAGAATTTCGAAATTATAAGCTTGAATCTTTTGAAATGACAAATGACATTCATAACATTTTGAAACATTCCGGAAGGATGTACTAAAGCCGATCGAGCGTATTTTGGACAGCAATATTGTAGCTGTACCGACTAGGAAATTAATGCCAGGAACA
>JAQGBT010006759.1:0-11949 GCA_034698585.1 Disparrhopalites patrizii | reverse complement strand
GGACAGTTACCCAGGTGTGACATAATACACAGGGCATCTCTCGGGTATGCCATGGGCTAAAACCTAACTATATTAAGCGTTACCCTGTAGTTTGTAGATATAGTCACATGAATTCTCTTACAAGCTTGTTTACATGCTCTCAACACAGTGGTTTATGACTATTATCCAGCAGTTTCTATATGTGTGTGTATTTTAGCTTTGTTTTATTCCTATATATGTATATAAATATATATATTTATGTACGCATAAAATTTATTCCTATGTACATACGTATATCTGGATTGTATTCTCCAGTATATCCAAATATGTAAGCTCTCTCCCACCAATTGCATTTGTATACATAAACCCAGCAAAATATGTACTAAAAGTTCATTAGAACCGCAAGAAAGAGATTATAAAATCGATTTTCTGCCTCGAATTCTGCCTCCGCAGGGACGCCAATAAATTATTATAAAAAAATACATTTGCAGTTGAAAATGAGTAATTGATGTGAAAACGAGGAAATGCACTCATATTATTCGCAATGTGTACGGATCGTGCCTATATTTCTAATTATCGCAATTAATTAATATCGTAATTAATTTAAAAATTATAAAAACTGCTTTTGTCCGTACATAGGATAACAAAAAATGATCCTTTTCTGAAATTTTGAACGGCAAAGGGCAGAACTAGAGTTTCTTCAACGGTGACGTTAATTTCATTATGAATTTGAAATCTTACACTACGGAAATTTAATTTACAAATTAGTATTTCGACAAAATTTGAACTCGGTTGAAACACTAATTGTAAGCTGAAGTTGATATCTTTCCACCTTCGTTTAGTAAATTTTCCTACCAGTGTATTTGTAATTGAACGAGGACTCTAACAACGAATGGAAAATTGATGTCACAATTCAACCTCGCAAGGAAAATATATATTTCAGTTGTAATTAGCAATCAAATATTTGCTAGTTAAAATGACAAAGTATGCTATATAAACAATAGCAGTGGATTTATTGCTGAGAACATAATTAAAATCAAGTAAATATATAATTATAGAAAACAATTTTTAATTCAATGCATTTTATTACGTTTTTTTAGTTGTAGCAAGAATTAAGCTAGAATATAATTTGACTTGATTTCGGACTGTGTAAACAATCAGAACTCCGACGGTTCGAACGCAGCAATTTAAATTAGTAAAAGTTAGTTAATAAATTTAAACAATTTAAATTGAAGCGTTAGTTATTAAATTTCAACAATTTAAATTAAAGAGTTAGTTAATAAATTTCAACAATTTAAATTAAAGAGTTAGTTAATAAATTTTTAACAATTTAAATTGAAGAGTTAGTTAATTTTAAACAATTTAAATTAAAGAGTTAGTTAATTTTAAACAATTTAAATTAAATGGTTATAGTTAATAAATTTTAACAATTTTAGTTAATGAGTTAGTTAATAAATTTCAACAATTCAAATTAAAGAGTTAGTTAATTTTAAACAATTTAAATTAAATAGTTATAGTTAATAAATTTCAACAATTTTAATTAATGAGTTATAGTTAATAAATTTCCATTTTAATTAATGAGTTAGTTAATAAATTTCAACAATTTAAATTAACTAAACAGTTTCAATAGGTATACCCTCAAAAAGCTCAAATTGTCCATTGCGAATGTCTATAGCAAAAATGTTTCAACCTTGAAGGTGAAATGGAAACCGAAATTGAAATTTCCCCCCAAGTTTTGGCTTTGTTTACAAAACAATTTTTTTCCTTTGAAATCCGAACCAAATATTTTCTATCGCCTATTTACGTCCCTAATATTAATTGTTGATCGCCCCGTGAGAATTTCAACTCCAGAGATTCCACGATCAAACTACTATTGCGTAAAAGGCATCCCGACGCAAATCCAAACCCGTGCCATAATTACGGTTCGGAAATTTCTCCCATTTTTCCACACGGAATTTCCAACCTGCTGTGTAAGCTTGCCGTTGAAAACGTAATAAAATAAATGTTGACGTAAAACCTTCAACGCACATTACTAGATCAACAATTGAAATAGATAAATACACCATTCTGCAAGTATTCCGGATCTGTAAGCCTGCGCACATAAGTTTAATTGGGATCTCATTTATTTTTTTTGATCCCCAGTTTTATATAAGTCAATTGTGGGACAGATAATTCCAATAATGCAATAAATTCAAAAATATACAAATGCAAGACTTTCCTCTCTTTTTTGTGGAACGTCTATTCGTACGTGCAAAGCGTGCACGTCTGGCGGACGTGCCTAACGGCCAAAGAAGATGACGCAGATTTCGGTCCTTTCCTGCAGTAAAAATCCATGGATCATGACCTGATCCTGTCTGAAGATATTATCTCGGGCATAGTGAGCACGTTTTGTATATGAAAAGTTCTATGTGTGAGTGTTACAAATTTTTCCATTCCTCTTTCTTGATGGACTTTGCCTTTAATGAAGAACTTTGGCTGTAATAGAACAGCGTATTTCGAACTTATCCAAATGGAAACTCCAAACATTTCACATGGAATAAGTGGCATTCCAAGAAAAAAAGGTTCCGTTTATGTCTATTTCTTGTAGAAAAATTTATAATTGGCATCGCATACGTAAGACCAGGAGTAGGAATGTCCATTTTTTAAACAGTTCAGAGTCAGTTCATTGTATTTTGCTGGGGTAAATCCACGATATTTGACAACAAAAAATACGACGATGGTAATAGTTACCTTTGGAGCTTGATGTAATGACGATAAAACTTGGACTCGGACACGTGGGAAATCGAAAGTACCGCAACGCATCGAGCTTGGTGCGTCGGACGGCTCAGGGAATTTCCCAGGGGATCCTCAGGGATACCTATATAAAGGCAGAGCGGAACCTGGATCAGGACATCAAAAGCTAGCTGAACAGATCCAAGGGAACATCTCTTCCTTCCAGATTAGCTTTTTGAACATTCATAAGGAACTAATTTTTTCGCAAGTCGTAGAACATTACGAGGAAAAGTTTTTCGTTTGCTGAAATAGTAGTTCGCATATTTTTTTTACGGATATTTATTACGAGTTATTTACGGATATTTATACGCCTTTACATACATTTTCTATATACTTAATCATATTTACAAAGTTCGAATTTGTTAATCGTCAAAATGGTGCACCTAAGCCAATTGGAATTGACTGTGAAGGAAGCAGTGGCATTGGAACTGGTAATTATAAATAATTATTTCGCATTTAATTTTTAAACTTGTTTCTGAAAAAATAAATTTTTCAGTGAATATCTAATTACTAATAATTACTTCTAATCATTGCTTGGTAATAATTTCAAAATTATCACGTTTAAACAGCTGAGAGAGGCTATTCCTGACGTGTTGGAGGATGACAAAGATTACGATGATGATTTCAACCTCATTCGTTGGCTTCGATGTAAGTGAAAATTAATTTTTATTTCCATTTTTTTCGTAATTACTGCAGAATAAACTTTTTTTATTTCAATTTGTTTCTCGAAATTACTGCAGAATAAATTATTAATTGCAATTTTTTCTCGAAATTAATGCAGAATAAATTTTTATTTAAATTTTCTCTCGAAATTACTGCAAAATACATTTCCTCTTCATTAAAAATGATGTAATTCTACATTTAAAACAAATTTAAGTAAATTAATTCAAATTATTTTCCCGCTATTTTTATCATAACCAAAATAACCGTAAACTCTTCAAAAAAAATGCCAATTGAAATTCTGAAAATTTTCTTTTAACTAAAATCATTTAGAAATACATAAATATTTACGGTACAATAATTCACAATCTAATTAAACTTGTTTTTTTAATACAGCTCGCAATATGGACCCCAAAAAGGCTGAAATCATGCTGAGAAACGTAAGTGTTTATTTCCTTTGCAATAAAATACGTTGGGTTTTATGCCCGGTTTATGACCCCTTAAAAAGTCTTAATTTTCCCATTTAAATTTAATTTGTATACAATTTGCTAATTTCCTCTTTTTATTTACAGAGCATTGCATGGAGAAAGGACAATCACATCAATGAGCTCCTGTACGCACCTTTGCCCCTGGACATTATCGAGCGGTTTCCGGTGGCCATTGACGGGGAGGCAAAAGATGGAAGCATGGGTAAATACTTTTAATTTAATTTATATTACAAGTAATTGCCCATTTAAGCCAATTTATTTCATATGTTGCCTCACAATAACGTAATGGAAGGATTTCCGGGGACAAGGATTATAATTTATTAACTAATATGGGTTTTTCCTTACAGTGGGATCTGCATTGGTGGGTCAAATCGATTTCTTGGGCCTCCTCCGCGAATTAGGGACGGAGAAGGTGATCAAATACTGCCATCAAATGTGTATTCAAGCGGAAAAAGTCGTTTTGGAGCGCAATCGAGAGAGGCGGGAAGCGAATCCGGAGGATAAAACGTTCAAAGGTGTCTTGCTCATTGTGGATTGCAAAAATTTCTCCTACCGCCAACTGATAGATGTGAAAGGTAGGCGTTTCTTACATTTGTTTTCACTTGCCATTTTTAAGTATGCGAAATTTTCTCACGGGGTCACTAATTAAGTTCAAGTGATACCACTTAGAGAAATTATCTTTAATTTTTGAATTATTCCCGTATGCACCTACGTCACTGGGTTTTTCATGAGCTTTAATGTGTATTTATTCTTTTTTTTCTACAGCAATTCAACTTGGAATTGAAATGGCTTCTTCACTCGTTAATTACTTCCCGGATATGGCGTCCCGCATGGTCCTCATTAATTGTAAGTTATCCGTGTTTTTTCAGCAAATTTTTGCATTTAGAATAGTGACTTTTGTTAGCCAGTTTGTCCATTTAAAAAAGCGGAATTTGTTCCAAAAGCTTCTCCATTTTAAAGAATTGTTTTTTTAGCAAATTCACCTATTTAAAAAAGTGAAATTGGTTCACCAATTTGTCCGTTTCAAACAGTGAAATTTGTTCAAAAAACTTCTCCATTTTCAATAATCAGTTTTTTTGCAAATTTGTCCATTTAAAATAGTGGAATTTGTTATAGCAAATTTGTCCATTCTAAATAGTGGAATTTTTTCAAAAAACTTCTCCATTTTAATTAATTGTTTTTTAGCAAATTTATGCCTATATTGAAAACAATGAAATTGGCTCACAAATTTGTTCGCTTAAAATGGCACCATTTATTACGTAAATTTAGTAAGAAAATTTTGGAATTAATTCTCACGCATTATTTCATAATTTCTGTTTATACAGGCAACAGATTCGCCAGAATGGCCATCAAGATCGCCAAGCCCATCCTGGAATCGACCACCTTAAAGCTTGAAGTATACGGGGAGGACCGAAAAGAATGGACCGCAGCCATCTTGAAACAGATCGACTCCGACCAAATCCGCGTTCCTTTTGGCGGCACAAAGAAGGAGAAATTTATTTTTGTTACCCCCGACTACCTCGTGACCCTGCAGGAGCAACACCGTCAAAGCAAGACGACCTTATAGAAGTATACCAAATCTCAAATGTCTCAAAAATGGGATATTGCTGCTCTGCAGCAATTCTACATTTACCGAGCAAGCGTTTTTACACATCGAAACACTCGTACACACATTGTTTTTATATTTAAATGTAAAGTACCAAATGGAGTGCGAAGAAGCCAGTCAAATTTCGAATCGCTTTTCTTTCGCAGCCACATCGGTACGCTGTGAATCTGTGATATTAATTTATATGTGTGGCTATACGGCCAGTCTACTGTATAATGTTAGTGGGAGGATTGAACCATAATAAAATGCAAAATGAAGTCCTTTAATAATTCACGTTGTTCTTGGTTATTATTTGTTTTTAATTATTGACTTATGATTTTTTCCTTGGTAAAGCCGCGCTTTGGCTCGCATCAACAAAAGGCAAAAATCAACAATTGCCACAGAAAATATTTTGACCGCACGAGTTCATTCTTTTTAAATGACATTTTCTTGCACATTGCTAAATTGCTTACCAATTCTTATTTGAAGTAATTAAAGCTAGATCAATCATGTGGAAATTGTGGATTTGAGTAAAATGTTAATGCTTATTGCTTATTGCTTATAGCAATTATAATTTTATAATGTAGCTTACAGCTATTGCTAATAAAGGGTAAAATAGAATAAAATAAAAATAAAATAATAAAAGCTAATGAGATTAAAAATAAAAATACAGAATTAGCAATTCTATACGAATTTTTCAGAGATCGGAATCGGAAGATCGGATTAATCAAATAGTCTATAAATTCAATTCTGAATCTGAAGCAGAATTAAGCAGAATTGTACCCAGTGAAAGACAAATATAAACCATTTCTGGGTATAAATTCCTCAATGCGTTTACTTCCAACAATGTCAGTGATTCTGAAGACAATCGTCTTCGGCTCCGGCGTCCTCCTAAGCTTCCTCTTGGGCAAATTAATTCGTATCGATGAATTCACGACGCAGCTAAACAGCTGTGCCAACAGCTTGTCTCATAATGGGGGTCAAAACCAGGATTTTGCTACCGGCAAAAATCGCTTCCGGTCTTCACAGAACTCGCCTAAGCTCCCCTTGATCTACTTGGGGGCCTTTGAACATAAATTCCGCCGGGCCTTCACAAAAGTGGATACGATGGCGGTCCGGCGAATACAGGAGAAGGTCACCATCCTCTGTTGGATCTTGACCTACCCGAAGAACAAGGCGGCTGCGGAGGCCTTGAAGAAGACTTGGGGTCGACGCTGTACCAAATTGGTGTTTGTTACCACCAAAAAAGGTGTTTCCGACCACAATTGTAGACATTCCTAATACTGTTTCAGCTATTATTTGCAAGGTCAAATGTCAGATTTGTCTACTTAAGCAAAATATTCTTTAATGTGTAGACTCTTGGCTTGGTGACGTCGTTTACCTAAACGTGACTGAGAACAGGGACAATTTATGGCGCAAGACTTGGATGGCCTTGAAGCATCTGTACGAGTATCACTTGGACGATGCGGATTGGTTTATGAAGGCAGATGATGACACTTACGTGTACATGGAGAATCTGAGGTCATTCCTTTCCCAGTATGACCCCAGGGATCCCCTGTACTTTGGCTTTAAATATGTCAAGCATGTGGATCAAGGATACATGAGTGGTGGAGCAGGTTGAGTCAATATTTTCCTGCTGCTCCTTTTTACAGATATAATACATACACACCTGGTTGCCAATTGATTGTTACATTGGGACTTTCCAGCTTTGACGATTCGTAGCCGAACAACCACAAGGGATATTTCTGTAAATTTGGTTTCATTTGAAAGAGTGCGACTTAGACTTCATTTTTAAGTGCCCTTCTTTCAATGAGAAACGAAAATGTCAAAGCTGGAAAAAAACCAAGGAAATCAGCGTTGACAAAAGTCTGTTACACCCATTTACCCCCATGTTAAACTCACGTCTATCCTTAACCTGGAGGGACTCGACTCTTTTGGAAATATTTTTGAAACCCGGGCATGTAAAATTATACCCGGGTTCTCTTTGGATTCCTTATACTGTTTCCTACAAATTGAGCACAAAACAATCTTTGTGCCATAGCAAACAGCAAAACTGCCGACGTGGACATCCTAAAAAGTGAGCATGCAGAAATCCCCCGTTTAATTACCATTAGGGTTTTACAAGTTATTGTATAATTGGAATTGACTATAGTCAATTCCAATTATACAGTCGAGTCAAATCAACAAAACAATCTAATGTTTTAATTACCACAAAAATCACGAAATTATAATTTTTAGTTCAAAATACAACTGACTGTTTTTAAAATACGCATTTTAAATACAAATTACAAATAATGAAATAAGAAATAACTGTGTATAAAATGCGTATTTGAAATACAAAATGCAAGTAAATGTACTTAAAATACGTATTTAAAATACGAATAACCGTATTTTGGTTATTCTATACGTAATTATACTTTGGTATACATACTTAAAATTCGTGTTTAAAATACAAAATACGAATAACTACATTTAGAATACATATTTAAAATACAAATAACTGTTTAAAATACGTATTTGAAATATGTACAAAATTCAAATAACTATGTATAAAATAATTATGTATCAACCTATTCACCATTGGTATACTTTGAAGTTACAAAAATACGACAATAGTAACCCCGAAAACATATAGATTTGTATGTACAAATTACAAAATACATGTCGAAAATATCTGCATTTGAAAATACAATTACTAATCTACAAACACGTAGTTTAGATACTCATTTCAAATAGTACATGAATTTAAAATTCGATGTATTTTCGCGTGTTTGGCCATCTCTATTCTGACCCCGCAATAATGGTTTACGTTTACAATTTACATATATACAGTGGAGTCTCTATATAACAAGTCTCTTTATAACAACATTTCTCTATAACAGCATTATTTTTTCAGCCCTTCGTACATATAAGCTCCATATTTTATGTTCTTTCTAACAACTTTTCCCTGTAACAATATTTTTTACCCTTCCCTTCAGAGTCGTTATGTAGTGGTTCCCATGTACAAGTAACTTAATACATACATACTATTTATGCATATATAATATATTATTTATTCATAAGCATACTATTGACGTATGAAATTGGTTTATATTTATCAAACTGTATGGTTTGTTCTCGGACATTGGGGATTGGGGATGTTGTAGGTTACGTTCTAAGCAAAGAGGCCGTTAAGCGTATTTACGAAGTTGGATTTAAGGAGATGAATGTGGCTGAATGCGGTATGTATTCCCCGTTGGCCGAAGACATGTGCATAGGTACGATTATTTGGACACGTTCTTTTTTTTTTTAGATTTTAACCTTCAGATATAATCCCACCTTTTTCTCTGGAGAAAGGCCCCCGAAATGGTTTTAATTACCATAATTTAATAATTTAATGGTTTTAATTAAACCACCTTGTCACTTGCCATCATTTGACAGGGAAATATGCGGAAAAGAGCCAGGTTGAGGCTATGGACACTCGAGATGTGGACCATAAACCGACTTTCATGGTATTTACCCTCTCCTACGCCATGGATACTTACAGCGTTCAACACACGCCCTGGTATTTTGAGTATGCTGCCAGCAACCATAGCACGGTCTGTTTCAAATAATATTTTTTTATTTTATGAATATAGTATGCAATTGGGATTTGGGAACATTTTCAATTGCCTTATGCGACATTATGTTTCAAATTAGCACAGTTGACTTTGTCTATATGGGGATTCTCTGTATGTCACGGTTTCACACTATAAAATGGTATCTCTCTATTACAAGCCTCTAGATAAAAAGATTTTCCGGGTAACAAGATTTATCATTCCCCCGTAGCATTTATACATTATGAACTTGTTCTATATAACAATATTTCTATAACAACATTTCTCTGTAACAGTATATTTTTCCTGCCCTTCACAATAGAAAGCACGTGTCAGAAGTTCCCTATAACAACATGCATTTTTTGAGTGGGCAAAATGGTGAAACTAAACACCATGCTGGAGACAAATCGTCAAGTTTCACATGGAAATCTGGAATTCGCATTAAAACACATGCTAATACATATTTAAAACGCAGTTTTTGCACATTATCATTTATCATTTTGCCCTAAAAATATTCATGTTCTGTGTAACAACGTCTCTCTATAACAGCAGCATTCGTCCTTCCCTTGATTGTTGTTATAGAGAGACTCCATTGTAATGTTGTTCACAAATCCACCCGAGAGATTTGCAATGATAAAAACATTCGCTATAACGATTTTCTCTATTACGGCTTACGGCTTTTCCTCTGTAACAGGGATGTTTTGCATCTCTCTTTAAAACGGTCTTTAGCCACGCCTTCTCTCTCTATAACGGTTTTATCTCTACCTTTGAATCCCCCGCCATTTATCCTCTTTCTCTGTAACGATTTTAGACTACGCCGTTGCATCTTTCTCTCTCTATAGCGATTTTTTCTTAAATTTTGAAACATCCAAAATGAATCTTTGTCACTATAACGGTTTTGTAATATTCCCTACACCCGCTCTTCTCTTTGACGGTTAAATGGATCTACTTTTTACCGAGCCGTTATAGGGACAGTTGACTGCGTTGAGCATTTATCGTGCATGTGAAAATCACAATATGTTTAATAAATAATTAAATAAATAGTTGTTAATAAATAAAAAATAAAATGTAAATAATTCCTTTCAAAGGGCTTGGATTGCTGCTCCAGGAATCTGATATCCACGCATTATGTCAAGGGCAATGAAATGTACCGGATGGAGTATCTCGTGTATAATCTTCTGGCGTTGAAGAGAGAAATATACGCGGATGATGACAATAAATTGACCCGAGATTATTAAATTCATTATTGAGTTCATTATTGAATTCATTATTGATTTCAAATGAACGATTTGTATTGTGACACGACCAATATTTATTTTTATATAGTGTCGTATTCCATTTTTGTCTATATTAATTTATATATGCCTCGGATAACTGTGTTTTCACCAAAAAAGTGCACTGTATGCATGATTAACTCAATTATATGTACTCAATTAATTCTTGTTGTTTTCGACGGTCTACGGTTATACCAAAGACTCAATTAATTTTTTTAAATTAAATAAATAAATTCATTCATTTTTTTAAAATTAAATTAATTCATTCATTCATTCATTCATTTTTTTCAAATTAAATTAATTCATTCATTCATTCATTTTTTTTTTCAAATTAAATTAATTCAGTCATTCATTAATTTTTTTTTAAATCGAATTAATTAATTCATTCATTAATTTTTTTTTAATTAAATAAATTCATTAATTCATTAATATTTATTTTTAATTTTTCCATCTGGATTCTAAAGGTGACTAAACACAAATGATAATAAATGTATTTGAAGAAAAATTGTGCATTTTGTGTATCGTTTTGTCTGGTTCAATCAAGCTCAATAAGAACTCACGGAAATTGCAAATCTGGTTATTCCGGAGCATTCCTAACACGAATAACGACCAGGAGCTTCCCCACCGCCTTTTCGTAGGTGGCTTTGGCATGGGCGTCCACCACGTAGCCCGACTTTTGCTTGGATAAGACCCCGTAATTACCCGCATGATGAATGGTAAGGTCATTTCTCTGGCAGAATTCCGAAGGTGAACGTTCCGACCTTGTCAAGGTCATGTCAAATGCGTAATTAAAGGGCCAACTAATCCCGTAGACGAGGTTCATTGTCGGATGTAATTCTGGCGTGAGAAACCGGAATGCAATTTGTAGCTTGGGGACAAGAGCGGTTCTGCAAGACAAATTATGTACAGTAGACTCTCTCTCTACAACAGTCCCCTTTATAACAGTACTCTCGCTATAGCAGCAGCAAAAAATGCTCCTATCAAAAACTTTCTCCAATTGCTAACATAGAAATTTCTGTTCGCTATAACAGTTTTTCGCTATAGAGAATAATATATAATTATATATAAGTGATATTTGATGCTTTATAGGGTGGTGTTATAGCGAGAGTCGACTGTATATTCTTAAGAAATTTCCTCTTATCCAAATATTTATCTACAAGCATGATAAAAGGCTGTTATTTTGTAACAATTTTTGTAGAAAGAAAATCAGTTTGAATTAAATTTGTTGATATTTACTCGACTGAATACAACGCCAAGTAATGCTGACCGGGATCCAGTTTGGATCTGTCCACCCTTTTGGCCGCATCCGAGTTGGAATGACTTGTTACTTCGCTCTTGTTACGTGTTAAACCAGCCGATGAGTTTATGCACAGCATGTGTAAGGACATATTTGCATGGTTTTCTAGAACAAAAAATTGGATTGAAAATTCTTTAAAAATTTGAAAAATGGTAATTTCCATTTGTTTTCCATTTTTCATAATGTTCCCTAATTTTCCGTTGAATTCACGCATTTCTGGCTCCTTTCTATTAATATAAAATTAATTAATAAAAATTAAATAATTAATAAAAATTAAATAATTAATAAAAATTAAATAATTAATAAAAATTAAATAATT
>JAQGBT010006758.1:0-11950 GCA_034698585.1 Disparrhopalites patrizii | reverse complement strand
AAGTCTTCATCTCCTCCATCCAAATCTTCATCCGTCCCTGGGAGCATTCAACAGTGTGACACTCCGAGGCATTACATGGCTCCGAGGAAATCCCTCGGAGGTGCCATCTCCTCTTGAGAGGTATGACTGTAATCATTAATTCATTTGACACACTCATTCGCAGAGTAACACTCCATGTGACATGAGCTCATCAACACCCTGAATGTATTTACACATTCCTCCCTGATTTGCATCTGCCTCGCATCCCAACAACAAATGCCGCACGCGTGAAATGCCAAAACAAGATACTTATGCGCTCTGTATTCTACAAGGCAATCTTAGAGCTATCTCCAGCGTCCATAATTATTGTTGAGAGCATGGTATCACACAATTTAATGAGTAGGAAAGGGACAGGGGGGAAAAGAGGTGAATAATCTGGATGAAACCAGATTAAATCCAACCCTTATTTCTCACCTCATTCCCTAGTAGAGGAGGCACAATAAAAAAAATAGTAAAAACAAATCCACCAGTTCATTTTAACCCACTTAAGCAACACGAACTCGGGCCATTCATTAAAATTCTACGTCCCTATAGTTTCTTTACCATTTTCAAGCAGCAATGTTGGCACACCTGACTGTCTACAAAAGAACAGGGAGAGAAAGAGAAATAAGGAGGGAGAGCAAAGAAGAAAAAAAACGTGAGAAGACAAACTAAAGAAATCTACATTTGAAGTATCAAAAACCTTTGGAATTATAATCTTGTCCCCGTGAACACATCCCTTTGCAACCGCATGCAAAAATAATGCCCGTGAATCCACCTTTTCCCTACGGAGTAATACATATCTACTTGTAGTAGTAGTAGTAGTGCTAAGATCCAAAATTCTCATCTCATTTCATTGGTACATACAACATGCGCCCGCATGAATAAGTACGGTGAGAAATGAGTTGGAGACGGAGACTGTCATCTGATAGCTAACACAGACTTCTCTTCATCAGATACACTTTTAAAAGAACATTTGCATTGACTGTGTGGAGTCGTTAAAAGTTACTACAGATGCTGGAAGAACCACGGAATTTGGAGTAGTTGCAAAGTTAAAAACATGTCCTATCATCTTTCGACCAACCTTTCCCCCTTATCCTTGCTCCCTTTTCTCTGACACAACTATTACGGCAAGCAGGAAGCCGAAGTCTATCAAGACAGAAAGGGAGAGAGAGAGAGGGACGCGAAAAAGATGGGAATGAAAGGGAAGCAGAAGTACTGTGTTGCAGAGAGAAAGAGAGAGACAAATAAAGGGAGTGAAAACATAGGAGATGGAACGGAAAAGAGACACTAAGTGATTGGCCAAGAGCAGAAGAGAATAAGAAAGTGTGTCGCAGAAAGCGGAAGAGAGAGACAGAGAGAGAGAGAGAGAGAGACGGAAAAAAGTGAGTGAGGAAGGAAAACGGAAGAGACAAAAAGTGAACGAGAAGGAGAAAAGCGACAGCCAAAGAGTGAGTGAGAAAGAGAAGAATACAGTAGAAATAAAGGGAGAAAATGATTGAGACAGAGATAGATAGAGGGAGAAAGTGAATTTGGCAGAGAGAAAGTGAGTGAGACAGATAAAGAGAGAAAGTGAGTAAAACAGAGAAATTGAGTAAAATGGAGAAATTGAGCAAAACGGATAGAGGGAGAAAGTGAGTGAAACAGAGACACCAAGAGAAAGTGAGAAGATAAAGAGAGAAAGTTAATTTAATAGAAAGAAAGGGAAAGTGAGAAGATCAAGAGAGAAAGTTAATTTAATAGGAAAAAAGGGAAAGAGAGAAGAACATGAGGAAAAAATGACTGTGAAAGAAAAAGATAGAGAGAAAGCAATTGTAACAAAAAGACAAAATGGGTGATAGAAAGTGAGTGAGAAAAGAGTAAAAGAGCGAGTCAAATTAAATGCTAAAGAAGAGACAGATTCAGCGGGAAAGAGATTAATAAAGAGAAAGTGAACGAGACAGCGATAGAATGCGTGAAGGGGAAATCGGAAGAAAGAGAGAAAGCGAATGATTGAGGTAAGGAAGGGGAGCGAGAGAAGAGAAATGAGAAGGTGAACTTGTTAGACAGTAGAAAAGTCATTGGCAAAGATGACAAAGATAGTGCGAGAATATTTTTTCAAGAGGGGAAGAAGTTAAGGAGAAAGTAAGGGTTGAGAAAAAATAACTGCTGGAAAAAAGTTCAGTTCCAGTTTGGGTCGCTACATTTATGCAATTAGTAGTGAAAAATTTTGATTATTTACCTTCTCAATGACTCTTTTGTGGGTCCTCTCCCTCTCTCTCTCTCTCTCTCTCTCTTTGCCTCTTTCCATCCCTCTTCAACACTTTCTGTCCTTCCCCTTCAGTCCCTCAAACACATTTTCTTCCTCTCTCACTTTTTCGCTTTCACTCTCTCCATCTTAGCACTTCATTCATTCTAGTGCCCCTACATATTTTCTTGGAGGAAAGAATTCCCCGTGATTGTTTGTGTATGTGTGGAAGGGGGAAAGGAATGGGAGAAGAAACATTCTTTCAATTCCCTCTTTTTATGTGTCCAAGGTTGGCAAATACTTTTTTTTCTACCTCTTCACCCTCTACTCCTTTTTGGTGGCTTGAGAGAGTGTTTGCCCTAGTCTATAATGCCAATCATCTTCGATTCCCCCCAACTCTGTTCTTTCTTCTTGTTCTAGTTCAATTTCTTCTTCTATTTTTTCTCTCGCTCCCTCTCTCTCTCTCTCTTAAGGAGTCAACTCCACTTGAACAACTTTGCTTTTAGGAGGCAGTAAAACGCAAGGAGAAACTTTTCTCTCAATTCCTTTGTACACTGTATGATTGGCTACTTTCCCTATATCTTCTTCCACCCTTCGTGAAACTCATCATATGTAATGTGAGAGGGGTGAGAGTCATTGTCACTGCATACATTTGCATTTCGGGAGCACTACAAACTCCATTTTCTCTAACTTACCACTCTCTAACTTACTGACCTTATGACCTACCGCCACTCTCAGTATGAGCATTAGTAAATGCATACAAAACTTCTCTCCATCTCTGAACGAATGTAGTTTACCTTGGCGCTTCAATTTATTCTCAGAGGACAGGAACACCTGATTCCTTTCTTGTCCTCGTCCTGGGTGTTATTTGGATCCTCACTTTCTTTTTTTCTCTTTCTTTCTTTCTTTCTTTCTTTCTTTCTCTCACTTAAAAATGAGACGGTGTGAGATAAACCAAATGACACACAGAGTTGGAAGAAGAAATGCAGCTGAAATTGTGTGTCTGGAGAGCGAGATTTTAAGTGAAAGTACGGAAAGAATCAGGTGTAGAAGTTGAGGCACGAGGGTATCGAGTTGGTGCATCAACGGGACAAGCTTCGAGAGGCATTTCGACATCAGGGGGATAAAGATGGGGACAAATAGAAATCCCAGGAGGAATCTGTGGGGTCCAGTCGGTGCATAAATCCTGAAGAGACAAAGAAACACCAAAACACGGAGAGAGAAGTATAGGCGAGACTTACAGGAAAAAGGAGAATTAGGTAGAACGAGAGCTTGAAGTGGACAGAAAAATATAAAAAGTAGAATAAATTAAAGCGAGCGAATGAGAAACGAAGAAACATAGAAAGAAAAACGATAGCAGAGCATCAATAAATGAGAAAAATTGAAATTGAGGAGAACACGAGAGAAGAAGAGACATAATAATAATATTGAGAGTGAGAAAGGTAAACTTAAAAGAGGGATAGAAAGTAGAAATAAGAGAACGAGAGAAAGCACCCAGCGAGAGGGAGAGAGACGAAATAAGAAATCAGAGAGACCGACAGAGAGACAAAATAAAGAAATCAGTGATAACGGGAGAGGCAAACGAAGACATAAGAGAGAACAGCAGAGAGACAACAGTATAAATTAGAGACAGCGACAGAGACAAATGAATAAGTAAGAGACAGCGATAGAGGAAATAGAAAAAATAAGATGGCGAGAGGGAGAAATAAGAATGAAAAAGAGAGAAATAAATAGTAGCGAAGAAAAGACAGCGAGGGAGACAACATAAAGAAATCTGAGAGAGCGACAGAAATAGGAATAAATAAGAAAGAGTGTGAAAGACAAAAGAATAAACAAGAGACAGCAAGACAGCGAGAGAGTCATACGAATAAATAAGAGACAGCGAGAGAGACAAATGAAGAAAGAAAAGATAGCGAGAGAGACGAAAGAAGAAGTAAGAGACAACGAGAGAGACAAAAGAAAAAATAAGAGACAGTGAGAGAGACAAAAGAAAAAATAAGATGGCTGGGGGGATAAATAAGAATGAAAAAGAGAGAAATAGAAGCGAAGAAGATACAGCGAGAGAGACCAAAGAATAAATAAGACAGCGAAACGGAGAAATAAAATATAAAAGAGAGAAATACAGAAGCAAAAAAGAGAAACTAATATGACAGACTGAAGAAGAATCATCCAGAAATGGAGAAAAAATGGCGTAGAGAAGCAAAAATCAAAAGAAACACGTTAAGGGAAAGAAAAGCACGAGGTTAGAAGGAGGAAAACGCAAAGAAAAATATTCACATAGCAAAAGAATCATCTCTAATTCGAAAGTGCAAAAGAAAGAAAGAGAGAGGAAGATGGGAAGGAAAGGGATGAGAGAAAGCCAAGAGTACGAATAAAACCAGTTGGAAATGGCAAGTCCCAGTCATTCGACACTGCAAACTGAGGAAAGCATCGGTAGGGAGAAACATGCGGTTTCTTTACCTCAATTACTGTCTCACCCTTCCCCTTCCCAACTTGATCCCGCTCTTTATGGTTGGACTTTATGCCAGAGCTCCTTCTCGAGCAAATAGTAAGAGCAGAAATTCCAGGTTCTCCTCCGCCCTGCAATTCTGATACGAGGAGGAACAACTCCGAAAAAATAAAATAGTTCTATGTCTGAGGCAAGTCCAAGGAAAGGGAAGGGTAAAAATAAAAAGGAGTCCTCTTTATGTAACGGAGGCTTTATAATAGAAATGTGATGTAGTATCCACCTCCACCCCTTCTTTCCCCCCTTTTTGAGGTGGTGGAGGTAACAATAAAACTTTACTAGGTTTCTTTCCGTGTTCCAGCGAATTACGTGCGAGTGTAGCCAAAACTCCCCCCCCCCTCTGCAACTTGTATTTAAAGTGTAAAGGTTAAAAAAAAATGTTTCAGAGCGAAATGTCAATTCAAACAAGTAGTTTTTTTTCTGCATGAACGACGGAGAACCGTCCTGGGACGGAGGGGAAATGTGGCAATGGCTAGAGAAAGGAAGGTGTGATGATCCGTGGAAAAACTCCGCTTACCTTCACGTACACACGAGCTTGGATGCTATCCTTTTTTTTCGAGGGTGGGATAAGAATAAACTTTTTTTTACTGGAACTGCATTTTTTTCTGTTTCCACCATTTTTGGCAATCTCACTAAATTGGAAATGTTTTCCCTTTCAAATGCAATGTGATTCTGAGGAATGACTGTTAAAAAGATGCAGCATGATGGAGGCTAAATATAGTAGCTCACAATGCGGTAGCATTGGATCATACTTAATTTGTAAAGGAGTTATTTGTTGCAAATAAATCAAATTAATACTGACTGAGCTTAAAATGATCTGAATTAGTGCGTGCTAGGTATCATTATAGGATCAATGCTGAAGAGCTCTTTGTTCCAAGTGGATGAGAAAAGATCTTTGAGAATGAATTTAAATCGGATATATGGCTTTTCAGGAAATGTATTATATAATAAAATGTATATATAATTAAATTATATATTCATATAATTATGTTTATATAGATAACAAAGAATCAAACTGGATTAGGCCATAAGGCAAAGTGTTGTGTATGTAGACGAGGTAAATGTCATTCAAAAATCAACTGGAACTCCTCTATTCTGAATTTTTTTAAATCCTTGTGGAATGGAGCTCCTTTGTTAATCAAACAAGCTCCCAGAAATTCATCTATGTATTCTTCTTTTGACGCAGACTACTACCCGTATTGACGTAACATTGACCATCAAGATAATACTTGTGTCGAATACTCACTAAGAACAAAATCTAATTTGCGTAAGCCTCAAATCCTATTTTGAAAACTAAACCCACCCCCACCCCTTCTTCAGATTTACACCCACGATTCCAATTATTGTTAGTTTCAGATTAACTTTGTATGGGATTAAATTTGTATGGGAATTGTTGGGGGATCACGGGGCAGAAATGTATGGAAAAAGGATCGTCTCGAAAAATCACCATGATAACCATTTACGCGGAACTGAATGCACTACTCGGATCTCTTTCTATTCCTCTTGACGTGTGTAGCATTCGTAGATATTTTCTTTGTTGGAGTGTTTTATGTAATGCGCAGTGTGTACAGCATAAATCATTTGTTGTGTACACGTGTGTAACTTTTTGACTCTGTGACTTTGTGTAACTTGGTGAAGCTATTTTGATGAGAAGCACTGGCAGAAGAATTTGCTTTCTGGATGAGCAAGAGAAAGGCATTTTGTTGATTAACCATGAAAAAATTCTAGGGGATCTTGTGGCCCAGTAATTCTGATGGACGAGCATTGAGGGAGATTTTCTCAGAAGCCAAAATCCAAAATATTTAGTACCATGAAGCACCTATCCTCTCATCTAATTTCTTCGACTGTATCACATGTAATACCTCAAGAGTATAAATGTTTGGTTACCATAAAAACGTAATATAAAGGTGAAAGTTGGTTAAACAGCACTACTGACACTTTTATGCTGCATAGGCCCACCTGAATCACGTAAATCTCACCGTATTATTTACGCTCGTATAACATTGGAACATACAACCCTTCAAAAATACTGATTATAGAAATAGGAACTATTTCCTACATGAATTTGCTAATAATATGATCAGAATCCAGTCGTTTTCCGGGGAAGCAATCCTACGACAGATAGTTAAATGTATGTGCTGGAAGAATGTGTCAAAAAAAACTAAGATATGACCAAGACGCAAGAAAGAACTTTGATATTAGAAATAAGGGTAATTATTTAATTTTAGGCTAGAACCATGCATCAACATTTTATTTTTCCACCATAAACATGGGAATTACTTAAAAGTTTCTCTATAAGACCCTAATTGAATGAATATTATTATCTTTATTTATTACTATCAAAAAGTGGGATGGACCACGGATTTGCAGGCGTGTGCATAACCACACATCTAATCTATATATCTCTCTATCAACATCCCCGTATCAAATATACAGGGATAACATGAAAGGGAATAAAGGATCAGAAAGGGTTGAGGCTTTTGTCGATGAATGAGCCCATTAGTCGAAATCACTTCATAATGCCAGTTGAAAAGAGATATAATGGCGAAGGAGAGGGAAAGGAAGAGAAAGCGAGAGAGAGAGAGAGAGAGAGACTGACTGATGCTGTTTTGAAGACCTCAAGTCCAAGTGAGAGTCACGATCAACAAACAACAATTGTGATCCTAAAAGCATTATTTGTAATCACCGGCTTGTGTCTAGTGGTGCTAGATTACATCATCTCCATAGTGCACCGGGATGAAGAAGCAAATATGAACTTTACGTTACCATAGGAGTGATAGAAGGCGAAAGAGGGGGAGAAAGGCAAAAGAATTACACAAACAGAAGGGGTAAGAGAGGGACCGAGAGACTCAGAGAGAGAGAGAGAAAGAGAGAAAGCAAAGGAAAATGTGGGGAACTCCACGTGTGTATCTCCACGCTAAAGAACCTCGGGAGAGATTGAGTTCCCAAAGAGAGAGAGAGTGAAAGAGTGAGAGAGAGAGAGAGAGAGAGAGAGAGAGAGACCACGTACAAACACATGTATGTGTACAGATGCAGAGACAGGAGGAGGATAGGCAGGCAGGTAACGGATATAAATAGATGAAATCATGAGACGTGTCTCTAATTGTGGCCAGCTTTAGTCCAACGTCCTAATGATCTCATCAATTAAGTTAGGAACAACCCTCGGCTCTGAACTGATGATGGTGGCAATGATGATGATGATGTGAGACCGCTCTCTGCCTCTCTATTGAAATGAATGAGTCCGGGCAGTGGTACATGGTTCCATCATCACCAGGAAAACTCATCCTTTTCGGGTGAAACGAAGGGCATTCATTCCGATTAATTTGATATTTACTGAAACATTACGGGATGAGGACCAAAACTTCTTTTTTTTTTGCCCCCACTATACAATCTCCCAGCCTTCCGTGTTTCTTCTCTTTCTCTGTCGTTTAAGTTCCTTCACGGCCTACCTTTCTCTTCTGCTCGTCTCTTGCCTTCGTTTTTGCTTCTTTCCTCACTTTATCTCCCTTTCTCGGTCTCTTTTCGTTGCTCTTAATGCTTTATAAACTTCTCCTTTGCTCTTGCATCGTTCTGTATTTATTTCAGTTTATCTTTCTTTGTCTGTCTCTCTTCAAGCTTTCTCTCTTTCTTCCGGTTTCTATCTTTAATTCGTTTTTCGTTTTCTCACTTTCTGTGTTCGGCTCCCTCTCATACCTTTGCATTTTCTTTCACTTTCTATCTTTCCGTACTTTTAATCTTCAATTGCTGTCTCTCTTTCCACCTCTCGTCCTCTCCCCTGTATCCTTGCTACAGTGAAGACAATCACGCATGCAGGGATTTCCCCGAAAAAGACCCTTGGGGCCAAGAGAGACATGCTACTCAGAGATTGCATTCTCCCAGTAACTTACCCTTCAGACTAAAAAAAAACGTATCACACTTTCATAATAGTACTATGACAGTCTATTAACTTTATTTTTTATTGATAATAGTAATTCTATTTCCAAGTATTTTCCTTTCTTTTCAGCCCCGGTAATGTCATCAGCGCGAGGAAATGTCAGGTACATCCAGACAGGCATAAGTCCATATGGCAGTTTAGATGAAACGTATGTCTACATATGGGCAAAGAAAGGTATGGAAGAAATGTGTAACTGAATTAGTGAGGACTGGGCTAGAAAAAAAATGAGAGTGCCAAAAATATGTACTCCTCAATTGCACGTACACAAGAAAGGTTTTTAGATTGATCCATTCTCTGACAACATAGATTGAGGGTTTGAATTTCAGATTGTTAAAAGAAAGAAAGGCGGGGAGAGAGAGAAAGAGAGAGAGAGGGAAAGAAAAAAAAAGTGGAGGATGATCCCTGGGAAAGAAACGTATTGTTGCTGACCAATCAATTTAATCTGACTTTGCTGGAAGACAGAAGAAAGTGGTATTTGCAAGAGCTTTCTCCTCTTCGTCTTTATATGATAGGATTTTTAGTTTTAGATGAGAACCTACTCCAGGTCATCCCACCTTTGAAAGCCTTGTTTTCCTCCCTAAAATGGTGACTGTCTCCTAGAAAAAAAGGGGTAGAAGAGAGAGAGAGAGAAAGGGAAGAAGAAGATTGAATGAGAGACCTTTTTTTCTTCATCTTCATCTGACCGAATTCTATACAGTGTATAGGTCCGAAATAACAACGAAGATATAGATAGAACGTTCCTCTGCATCAGATGAGGAATGAGAGAGGCAGAAGGGGAAAGAGAAAGGCAGAGAGCCAGAGCACAAGAGAAAGTATATATACATATAAAGGACTCAAGATTATGTTTGGTGGTGGCTGATGGTGATGACAGTGTTGTGGAGCGGAATCACAACTCACTTGAATTCATTGTCCTCTCCAGAGCTCTGTCATAGTAAAAGTCATGGAGATATGAGAACAAACCGGTGTCTGTCTCCCTTATAATGTATGTACACCTATGTAGGTACGTGTGAGTTGTTTGGGAAAAATGCAGAAAGACAAGACGAGGTGGAGGAAGAGATGGAGATGGAAAGAGAGAGAGAGAAGCAGAGGAGGAGGCGCGTCATAAGTAAGTAATGGATTGACCCTCTAAAAGCCTTTCAATTTGGACACAAATTGAATTGTAGAGAGTATGAGAGCCGAGTGACAATCGATTTTCATCAGTCGATGACCATTGGTCATATCCAGTCAAGCTCACCGGTCAACAGTCAGTGGGAATTGGGAGCCTTGAATACAACAGATCATCTCTTGTCTCTCTCTCTCTCTCTCGCTTCTTCTCTTGTCTTTTCTCTTGTACATTTCCCTTTTCTTTCTCCTATAACAACGTACATATGAATGCCAGATTTGGACAAGGACTTCTTTCCTTCACCTTTTCATACATTGAATACTTCCTTCTCTTTCTCTCACGTTCTCTCTCTTCTCTCCTTACCTACCTCTTGCTTTCTTCTTCTCTTTTTCTCTTTTTCTCTCTTCCTCTCTTTCTCTTGCTTTTTCTCTCTTCCTCTCTTTCTCTTGCTTTCTCTCTCTTCCTCTATTTCTCTCTCTTTCTCTTGCTTTCTCCGTCTCTCTCCTCCTCTTCCTTTCTCTTCCTTTCTCTTCCTTTCTCTTCCTTTCTCTTCCTTTCTCTTCCTTTCTCTTCCTTTCCCTTCCTTTCTCTTCCTCTCTCTTCTTCTCTCTTCCTCTCTTTATCTCTCGCTGTCTCTTTCGTTCTCTATCTCTATTCACACATCTCTGTCTTTTTGTTTTCTCTTCTTAAACTCCTTTTCTTAGAACTCCTTATCCTTCTCTTTTTACTACTTTTTTTCCTTCTTTTTTTACAGCCACCCCATCTCCTGTGTACCATCTCTCTGGCCAGACTCCACGTTCTGGGAGCTCTTTCTCCTGCATCCCCACTTTTCCCCGTGCTACACACGTAACCCGGGATACTTGTACCTTTTCACAAAACTCAGCATGAGCTCAACTTTTGACTCTTTACATGAGTTACTCGTGATTCGGGGGAGAAGCAATCTTCTCTCATCAGGTACAGGAGAAGGAGAGAGAAAGCGAGAGAGAGAGAGAGAGAAAGTGGAGGCTTGTGTTTTCTATAAAAGTTGCTCCTCTCCGGCTCCACCGATACACTACTACTGGAAGGGGAATCGACTAGACGACATTTGATGGCTCTCCCGCTGCTCCTCAGGTCACCAACTATTTACACACTCACTCCACTAGGCTTTACTTGCAAGTTTTTGTAAAGGGAGGGCTTTAAATCCACAAAATACCCAGAGCCCTCAGTATCTCCCTCTAATATTCCACTCGAGAAAGAGAGAGAGATTTTGTGGAAAGGATAAGATAGTCATAACATCCCTAGTACTACATAGCTCTGAATACAATCAACCCACCTCGTGCCACCTCCACTTCACTGCCGAACATTTTGGATCCACCCCTTTTACCAACAGGAAGATACAGAAATAGAGAGAGAGAGAGAGAGAGAGGAATTTTCTCGTATGGTTGTGGATGGAGAAAAACAAGGAGATAGTTCCAGACTGCTGCCGATCTCACGTTTTTGTTTCATGTACAGCCTCAGTTTTTCACTTTTCCCGATCGTGTCCCTTGTTTCTCATAGCGGAGAATGCGGAAAAATTGAATACATTTCAGGTTGCCTGCGTTGGTGTATGCAAACGAATGGGCGTGTATGTGCGGTATTTATACCAAAGGGATACATACATATGTATTTGTTTAAAGATCAGGGTTGTCAAAGGATTGTAGACAATATCCAAATCTTGAATACAGGATTCACATCGCACAAGTTCCAATAGTCAACAATAATATGGTGCAATTGTGATTGTAGGACGGCTACTGCCTGCGCCGGTGTCACCTACGATATAACGGTATTGTTGTGCATCTCAGACTGTGATATATGAAAATTAATGAACAAAAAACCAAACATTCTAATACCAAAAAGGCACTATGCAAAAGAAACTTTTCCTTCTAATACCTTCACGATAATGGACAAGCCAAAGAAAAGAAGTTTGGCAAAATGATTCTTCCAACAACCTACATAAAACTCCCGTTGGCTCCACACTACTGACCTACTCCTCTCTCCCGCTCGTTTAAGCCCACTTATGTATCTATTTTCATATGATTATTGTTGGAAGAATGTTCTTCGTCTCCGTCTTCCCTCACCATCCCCCTCTTCTCCTCTCCTCAATGGGTCTTAAAGAGTCTCCGGTGGCATGTAGCGTGTGGATAT
>JAQGBT010006757.1:0-11954 GCA_034698585.1 Disparrhopalites patrizii | reverse complement strand
CTATCTGTATTCTCTCTCTCTCTTTCACCTTTTTTATATATTTCCCCGTTTCTCTATTTCCATTTTTTCCCTTATTTGTTTCTCTCTCTCTTAATTCTTAACTTTTCTTCTCCTTGTTTTTCTTCCTATTTTTCATTTTTTAGTTCTCACTTTTCCTTCTTCTATCTTTCTTCCTATTTTTCATTTTTTATTTCTAGCTTTTCCTTTTTCTGTCTTCCTCTTTTGCATTTTTTATTTCTCGCTTTTCCTTCTTCTGTCTTTCCCTATTTCATTTCTTCTTTGTCTTTTTCATTTCTCGCTTTTCCTTCTTCTGTCTTTCTTTCTCTTTTTCAATTTTTGTTTCTCGCTTTTCCTGCTTCTGTTTTCCTTTATCCTTTTCATTTCTCGCTTTTGCTTTCTTTTCTTCTCTCTTTTGTTTTTTTCTTCTCTCTTTTATTTTTTCTTCTCGCTTTTGCTTTCTTTTCTTCTCTCTTTTGTTTTTTTCTTCTCGCTTTTGCTTTCTTTTCTTCTCTCTTTTGTTTTTTTCTTTTCGCTTTTCCTTTTTCTTCTCTCTTTTGCTTTGTTTTCTTTCTTTTCCTTTTTCTTCACTCTATTGCTTTCTTTTCTTCTCTCTCTCCCTTTTCTCTTTTCATTTTTTCTTCTCTCGTTTGTTTTGTTTTGTTTTGTCTTTTGCTTGTTTCCTCCCTCTTTGGATTTATTTTTTCTCTGTTTAGTTTTATTTTTTCTCTCTTTAGCTTTATTGTCTTCCCTCTTTAGCTTTCTTTTATTTTTCTCTCTGTTGCTTTCTTTTCTTATCTTTCTTCCTGCCTTTTCTGCAACTTTTCACATTTCTGTTTTTCTCTCAACTTGTCTCTTTCCGTCTCCATTTGTTTCCTTCTCTCTCTCTCTCTCTTTCTCTATCCATGCCACATTTATCTCTTCATATTCATCTCTCTTCTACTCTATTGAATCTCCACGACTGCCCCGCGTTGATATTCTTTTCACCATGAGAAATTATTATGAATGTTCTTGCCCTTGCAACTATGTAGACAACAAAATATCCAACGGCAGATTATAATGTCAGTACTCTTTTTTTTTCATTCTTGCTTTTTTACATATGAACCACATTATAACAGAGAAAAGTCGAACGGGAGCTTTTTGGAAGGGAATTCTGCAGGCAAAAAAAAAAATAGGAGGAGGAAGAGAGGAGAAAATGAGGGTTTGAGTCAAGGTTTTATATACGATTATATGGCTTTATATGACGTTGAGGCTTTTTTCATTCCACAATGAGACGTTGGAAAGCCTAATGAATTGTCAAGTTTTTAGCATCTTTTTTTTTCTTGCGGGGAAAAGAACACAATGTGAACGTACAAGAGCTTTTGGGTATAATTTCATTCATCATCCTTTTATATTTGCAATCACATAGGAATATGGCTGATGGCAGGGGAAATGCTCGTTGATCATCATTATCAGGTTCTATGTGCTTTTTTATTCATCATCTTTTTTTTTCTTCCTTACAGATAAATGTCATAAGGAAACGTAAAGTGTGTATGTTCATTTTATGCAAAAAAAATTTGGCTTAAAGAGAGCGTCTTTTATTTCGTTTTTATGGGAGGATTTCATTTTCTAGGATGTCCCTCGCTTTCTCTCCCTTTGCTAAAAATCTTAATTTTGCCTCCTCTCCTTTGTCTCTTCTCTTTCTCTTGTACTTCCTTGGACCATTTTTTCTCATTCGCGGCCGTTGTACTCATTTCTCTCTTCAAATAAATTTGTGCTGGAATTAATATGTGTCATTGTCATATAATGCTTTCTCCAGGATTTTCTATCTGCAATCTGCATTACTTCCATTTATGTATAGTTGTTACAGTTTTTTTTTATTCCTATGAACTTACCTACCTCTTTCATGTGGATTTTTTTCTGATTATTTTATTATTTTCCCTCTTTTACTGATTCTTCTCTCTAAATGTTTTTCATTCCCTGATTTTTTTCTCTTTTACTCCTTTTCTCTCTTTTTCTCTTTTTCTCTTTTACTCGTTTTCTCTCTTTTTCTCTTTTACTGATTCTTCTCTCTCTTTTTTTCTAGTTTATAGATTATTTTTTCTCTTTCCCTTTTACTGATTCTTCTCTCTCTTTTTTTTCTAGTTTATAAATTATTTTTTCCCTTTCGCTTTTACTGATTCTTCTGTCTCTTTTTTTCAGTTTGCTGATTCTTTTCTCCCTTTTTCTCGTTTTACGTGATTATTTTCTCTTTCTCGTATACTGATTCTTCTCTTTCTCCTTTTCTAGCTTACTGATTCTTCCCTCTCTTTCTCGCTCCGTTTGCTTATTTTCCGCATCTTTCTTCCGTTCTATTAATTCATCTCTCACACTCCTGCGCTCCCTGTGACTATTTTTCCCTCCGAATTTCTCATTTATGAACTCTTTCCTCTCCTTTTCTGACTCACTTTTTCTTTAAAAATGTTTTTCCATCTGTTTTTTTTATCCTATATAGATTTGTCCGTCGCTCCTTTCCGCTAAATATTGCTGTCTTCCATTATTCTTGTATTGATTCATCTCTTTCCTTTTCTGTCTCCGTCTTTGTTCCTTAATTTCCCACGCACTTTTACTATTTTGACCCATTTCTCTCTTGCGCCTTTTTGACTATTTTGACTTCAGTTTGTTCCGTTTATGAATATACTTCTCTCCTCTTTTTCCTTTCTACTATTTTTACCTCCGGTTTCTTTTTGAGCTCTCTCAAAAAGCTCTCTCAAAAAGCTTGATTGAGCTATCTCTCTCTCCTTTGCTTGAATACGAAAAAGGATGCTTTTTTTTCCCCCAAAAAAAGACTTTTTTTACACTCTTCATTCCCAAGAATGAATTCTTATTACACATTATTTGTATGAGTATATACATATATGTGACTATGTGTGTGAGGAAATTGGAAGTTGGAAGGAAGAAAAGCTGAAAGAAGGGAAGATACAAAAGGAAAGGCTTGAAACAATATGTGAAAAAAGTGGTGGCAAGTAGAGTTTGAAAGGGTTAAAAGGAGGCAGGTGAGATGATGAGAAGTGGTTTGTCTTTTTTTTTTTTTGTTCCATCTCAAAAAGCCCACGAAGCGAGAGCTTCGTTTCACAAGGAACAATTTTGGAAGGGAGAAAAAAGACAGAAGGAAAGATTGTCAGTTTGCTGGTGGGAGGCAACCGACGAGGTATATCTTTAACAGGCTCCCGCAGATTTTTTTTTCTTTATTTTTTTATACAATATATACATACAATTTTTGTATTTCGACAGTACGTGAAACACCGTTTTTTTTATTTCCAATTGTATTTTTATATTTTGGAGAAAAACGTTTTTATTCCCTTTGTTGCACGTTCCAGTAAACAGCCCAAGCAAAGGCATCCTTGCGTGTTGTGCTTGACTTTGAATTTGTGTGCGAAGACCTGGAAAAAAAAGGAAAACTGAAGAAGCTCGTTTTTTTATGTGACGATCACATTTTCCAGAAAAAAAAACTCTGATGACAAGACATTTTTTTGGAATGTGTTTTGTTGTGCAAACAAACAGTTTTTTGTGCCAAAATGGTTTTTGTACCGAGAAGATGAAGGAAGGTGAAGATGATGGGATTCTGTGAAAATTAACTTGTTTTATCCTTTATTGTGTCTCCTTTTTTCCCTAGTTTTTTCTTGCGTTTTTTGGTGGCGAAGAAAAGGAAGAGAAATAAAAAAGGGAAATTGATTTAAATTCAAGAGTCGTGCCTCGTCCATCTGTCATTTTGTGCCTGCTCATCCCTTCAAATTGGACTTTATTAGTGAAACAAGGAGAAAAAAGACGTAGAGAGAAATTTCTAGGGGATACAAGATTTTGCTGTTGTGTGGGTTGAGAGACGTGCTGAAAATATTTACATAATACAAAAATTCCCAATCAAGACAACCAACAAAAAGGTAAATGGATGGGAAAGGAGTTTTTTTGTGCAATTTGTTAAAAGGGATTTCTTTAAAAAGGTTATTGTAAGTATCAACAAATGCTGATAGATGCAGGTTTTCTCCGGCGTATTTGATTTTCTTTGCTTTCAGATGATTTTCTCTAGGTTTTACTTTGCTTTCTGATGATTTTCTCTACGTTTTCCTTGGCTTTCAGATGATTTTCTCTACGTTTTCCTATGTGTTCAAATGACTTGGAATTGATTTTTCGTTTTTGATGTTTTACAGTGATCGGGACATTTCTCACGTGAGAGATTTGTTGAAGTTTTGACGGCGGAATTCATTATTTGGACAACCTTTTGTGACCTTTGCCTTGCCTGACCACGGTCTATACACGTCACGGTGGAAGAAAGAGATTGAGACCTCCACGTCGAAGCACTTTTCTCAGACATTTAATGACTTGTTCAGCTTGTGATTACACTTTTGAAGGGAGGGAAAAAAGTTAATTTAGTCGTCAGTGTTATTATGCCTTGGGATGAAAATTAAAGGATATTCGTGGAGTAATTGAGTCGGTGGATGTGAGTACGTGTGGGCTTTTTTTTTTCTTTCCCGAAAATCTGACGTGGGACATTCCTTTAAACAAATTGAGCTACATAGCCGGCACGTTTCGGAACAATTTACGGGATTCTTGGAAAGTCATCTGTAACGGGATCTTGTTGGAAATTACCGAGTTTTCAGCAAATAATTCAGACTTGTGATATTGGTTTAGGATCGCACATCCAGGATTTTTGCGGCATTTACACGATTAAGCCGAATATCTCCAGTAATATCAAATATCATCAGGATAGACGCCTTCCATCGAGAATTACACGGATTTATCTAGAAATTTCGAAGACTTCTTCACGGGAGAATTGAATATTTGTGTTTTTGAGAAGATCTGTGTTTGTTCCATTTGCTTCCACGCCGTCCTTTTTGGAATATTTCTCTTATCGGCTGATCTTGTTTGTTTGCATCAGACCCAACCGGTATAAAAATATCACAGTCGTTTACAACTAAATCTACATTGGTATATTTTGAAAAGATTTCAATTGTGACGGTGACTCAGAAAATATGTCAAGTGCATCAACATGTACATGGCAGTAAATGACTACAGTGATTGCGAAGATTGAAGTTGACAACCAATCAGTCATTGTACTTGATCCCACACAGACGCTAAATTACTCAAGTGTGTAAAAGTCCTTGGAGCCTTGCTCAAGAATCTGAATGTCCACAGTGTATTAAATCAGTGTTGTGTGAGTTTTGGGACGACAGAGAGAGAGAGTCGTCGAGATAATTGACAGATAAGTACCTTTTACAAGTGCAATGTGTTCCTACATATTTTATTGCAACGGCCAGGAGGGAAAGAAGTAACAAGGACCAACAACAAGCAGGCTGGCTTAACAGAGATTTCAATCCAAGATAAATCCCTGTTATTTTTCAAGGGTTGGGTCAGGTAAAAATCGCATACACGAGTCTTTCCATTCTCTCTGTTACAAAGGGGAAAAACTATGTCAAAAAAATTGTCCCATACCCAAATATTATGGACTCTCTAAAACAACTATGATATTCTCTCTATGATATTCTCTCTACGTTTCTATTCTCTCGAAAAATTATTTCTGTGAGTGAATAATTTGGTATTACCTGATAAAAGTGGATGATACGGAAGAATATATAGGAAAACTGACCAAAACCTATTTTACTACTTACTCGCTTCTATACTCTGTTGAGTACATCAAATAAGTGATTAGTCAAAATTATATTCCTGAGAGCATTGTCAAAGCACCTGATATCAGTTGTAAACCACTCTGCCATTAAACCCTTTTGAACTTGATTGGGTGCAAGCCGTGCAAGGGAAGAAAGCAAAAGACAATTCCACGTGTAGAAATTAATGTACATGTGTGCAGTGATTATTGTGCATTTTGAATGTGAAGGACAAGTTATCTCTATATAGATTCAATAAGGACTCTTTTTACATACTACGATGTACTCTCTTCGACCAGTCTGTCGTCACTTTATAAATGAGCTTGTTAATTGATAAAATGGAAAAACAAGACCATCAAGTCGGGAGAGAGAAGAGTGATTAGACGACCCACAGACTCCATGCGACACTTTTAATGGTCTCGTAAAAAGGCTCCTTTTCTGACGCTCTCCTCCGTCCCTCTCATTGTCCAAAAGAATCAGTAAGTCTCTCTTTTCTCGTCTCCGCATAGATATCTTGTTTGTCCCCATAAAAATTGTGTAGGGTATCATCCTACAAAAAAAATCGGGAAAACGTGTTTCATCTTCCAAGCCATTAGTCCAGGGGAATTTCTTGCTGGAATTCTGGTCTCTCGTCCCGTTATTAGTATCCAGTCCAAATGGACGCTCGTGGATTTTTTTTGTTTTGGTTTGATACCCAAATAATCACGTATAACCTTTTTAGCTCGCGATAATCGCGGCAATAATATTTATCCCCCTTTGTCACTTTTCCCCAGGATTTGTTGTTGTTATTGGGAGAAAAAAAAGAAGATAAAATTTGTGTGTATACACAGAACACAGAAGAAAAGAGTTGGCATGAGGAATAACTTCCTCGCATTCCTGGCTGCTCTTCTGGTGTTTCATCCTACTTTTGCCGCTTCACACTCGTTGATCTCATCAAGTCCTTCTTCTTCTACGCTTCTTGTTCTCTTTTCTTCCTCTACTGCTCTTCTAGTTTCTTCAATTTTTTTCTCAAGTATTATAATATTCTCATTTTTTTTGTCTATTCTCCTTTCATTTAATACAGTCGTATACAGTAGTTTTTTCATGCGTGTAACAAGTATGCACTTGTCAGGTTTTTTTTCTTCTTCTTCTTGTTGAAACAGTTGTGTTGTTCACGTTATTGTGCCACTACATCTGTCTTGAAGGCATTCTTTGTGTCCTGTGATGACTATTATATGAGCCCCTTTGTTTAATATAAACAGAAACAGTTTTTTCTCATTGTTTATTTATTAATTTTTTTTTCTTTTGTCTTCTTACTATGTAGATCCACTAAGAGAAATGTCTTGGATTGAAGATCCCGGCGTAAAGAGCTTTGGCTCGTACGTCTTCAGTAAACTCAAACTTGACGAGGCCTTCCTGAATGTTTCGGCGGCGGTGGGGACGCCCAAGCTATGGCTGTACCAACTCTCCTCAAATTGTCACATGGTAAGTCGTGATAGTGAATGTTTGTAATTCGTGGTGATAAGGAAGTATATACTTTTTTTTTGCTGAAAATTTTAATGCCAAATGCTTGCCAACTGGGAAATGCCAAATGGTGGATGTCAAATGGGGTTTTTACAACCGTGGAATGACATTTTGCTCCTTGTTAATTTTTCTCGAATTTAATTTGTGATTCATGCATTTACATTTAATGCGATTTCCAATAAAAAAAAATGCATGAACCATACTTCTTTACAGTGCCCATACCAAAGAATGGGGGAAGAGAATGAGACCGTGTCGAACTCAGGAAATGTTCATGTGGTGAGCACCAAGTATCCTGTCAAGTACCGGCTGAGAACCAACGGCAGGGATACCATTGTCGGCTATGACCGCCCAGATATGTACGTCCGGCATGCTTTTTTTTTTATAGCCCTTCCATTTTTTTATTGGAAATAAAAAATGCTAGTAAAGCATGGAATTTTAAAACTTTCAGGAATTGAATGGGTTTTTGAAAGAAAGGTAAAAAAATGTGCGGGTACAATTTATCTAATTGTCTTTTGGTACTTTTCAGGGATAATTACTGTGATATCGACCCTGTCGCAATGGGGGAATTTGGCATTTATGAAATCCAAGCAATGCAACCTCCCGAAGGCCTACAACCCCAATGCAAGTTTACGCAGATGCGTGAGCCTGTAAATATTTATTATCGTAAGTAATTAGAACAAATATTCTCATACTTAATCAAACCATCCAAAATATTTTTTTTATATAGTTTTACCTACTCTTGATAGACCATGGCATAATTTATTTGTCACACGCGTGTTTTTGACGATGATTAATGTACATGAGGGTAAAGAATCATTTTATTGGCCTAATTTGATTTGTTTCCTTGCGGACACAAATGGTTTTTCAATTTATATGTAAAGTAAATAATTTCTACCCCGATGTAATTCCTTCGGTAAATTGTTCCCCCCTAGCTCTTCTTATTGCCTTCTTGGTCTACCTCGTCTTTGCCCTATTCTACAACTTGTACAAATTCCTATTTAATCGCCGTAATCGTGAGTCCACTCCGTCGAATGCATCCACTCAATCCAGCACGACGGAGAATAACGTGCCACCCCCGCCCCCACCCGAGGTGTACATGCGCCATCCCTCAACCACTGCCACGGATCCCCCTCATGTCGTGTCGGGACTGGCGAATCTTCCCAAAAGAGCATCCATCTCCGGCTCCCAAATTTCAATTGCCTCTAACCGCTCCTCCGTAAGTGCCCATCCCCCTGCCAGTGAATACAGTTCATATTCCACTGGGGAGGCGGTTTACAAAGTGAGGCAAATTGCAAATTTTGACCCAAGTGGAGGTCACGCTCCGAAATTGGAATCTTCGGGAAGGACACTATCCAACCCCCAAATTCGCCGAAGTGCTTCAACGACAGTGCATTCTTCCCCGCCCGTAGTAGTGAAACCCGTCGCACCCCCCGTGGCAGTGGCGGAGCCCCGGCCACAACGGCAGAGACTTCAGTCTTTGGATACATTCCGAGGGTAATAATTGTTTCCTTTTCCTCTGTACTTATTTTATTACTCTGATTTTGTTTACAGCAAGCAAAAAACAAAAGGGTGTTATGTTCTTTTCCGCATGTCGTTTATTGTCTTCCAATAAGTCTTGGGTGTGTTTTGCATGCGTGTGTACTAAGCCTCCCGGTGAGGTTGATTGACAGTGACGTATCTGATAATAGCTGCTATAGTCATTAATATTCTGTATGGGAGAGTAATTAATTTCTTTTATGATGGTATTGAACGGTTCGAGTAATTGCCTTGATTTTCCTTTCTATTCTCCTATTCTTTCCTCACACACACCTTTTTTTTTTTTTACTTGTCAGATCAATGCACGGTCTGCGTAAGTGTGTGTGAATCGAATGTGTGAATAGTCTCCAACCATATTCGTTCACAAAATTTTACCCTGCCTGTGTGAATGTGGATGGGAAGAGATGAAAAAGATTTATTGGGTCAATTCTTTTTTTCTTTTCAAAGATTTTCTGCGTGTGATAAATAATAATTATTATCATTATGCGTGTGCATATTATCTTTCATGGAATTTTATTATTATTGTGACCTGCAGGATATGTATTATTATCATGATCTTCGTGAATGACGGTGGAGCTGGTTACTACTTCCTCGAACATGCAACCTGGGATGGTCTCTATGTGGCGGATTTGGTCTTTCCATGGTAATCCCTTTGCAAA
Organism: Disparrhopalites patrizii; assembly: GCA_034698585.1. NCBI lineage: Eukaryota > Metazoa > Arthropoda > Collembola > Symphypleona > Sminthuridae > Disparrhopalites > Disparrhopalites patrizii. The sequence goes on along the minus strand of JAQGBT010006757.1, from coordinate 2,641 downwards.
AAAAAAAAAATTTCCCGACTATAATTTTTTTTATTCTCATATTATTCAGAGGTGAACGAAATCCTGTAACGTTTTGTTTAATTTACATGAGAATGGTTTTTAACATGCTTGAGAGAGTAGCCAAGTAATTTAATAATTACTAGTTTCTGCTCTCATTGATTGTTTATTAATGAAATGCAACATTTTCGTCCAAGGGCTTTTTAGAAGGTTGATACAGTTCTTGTTCTTATGTATTGCATGCCGATGCATGTGAAAATTTTCTTTATGTATTTCCATTGTTATCAATTAATGAGAAAGGAAAGGAGAAAGAATTTATCTGCACGGCATTGGATTATTTACTGCACTTTTTTTATCGTCTGTGTGAATCATCCGTTCGGTATTATTATGGTTTTTTATTATAATTTTGTGTATGTGAATGGATTAAATAGGTTTCTTTGGATCATGGGAGTGTGCATTCCAATGTCAATCAAGTCTGCACGGAAGAGAGACACCCCCAGATTGAAGATTTTCACCAAGATATTAATCCGCGCGTGTAAATTAATCGCAATCGGAATCATTCTCAACTCTTTTGGAGAGAATGATCTGGGGAAATTGAGGTTGCCGGGTGTTCTTCAGAGATTTGGTCTATGCTACCTCGTCTGTGCCACTCTGTGCCTCCTTTACATGAATGTCAACTTTTCCAAGCCTGGAGCTGTACGTATACCAGTAGCGAACTTTTAAATTGAATTTTTTTCTTCCTTTTCTTTTATTGTTATTAATTACCTACATGAAAAGATGAAATATTACATTGTAAGTGAAAATGTTGGTATGATTTTTTGTTCATATACAGCAAAATAAATTCAAGGCAGCAGTTCAAGACGTGGAGATTATTTGGATTGGATGGGTTGCCATTCTTTTATTGGTCATGCTCCACTGTCTACTCACCTTCTTCCTCAGCGTACCTGGATGTCCGACGTGAGCCGTTTTTTTTGTTTTGTTTTCTTCCTCTTGGCATGTTGTTCACGTATCCTCCTATTATTTATGGTGTAAAGTCCTGACATTTCCCTGGGGTTGCTCGTCACTGATTACATCGCGGTTGCTTGGCCAGTCCTAGGATAAGCAAGCAGCCTATTTAAGCACTGACAAGATTTGGGGACTTAATACAATGAATTATTGTCATTGTCTGTAGAAAGCAGGGGATAGTGAGAGATTTGCACTTTATCTTTGAAAGTGGTGGTAGATGAACTTATGATTGTACATTGTACCCATATGATTAAGATTTAGTCACTAATTTTTTTTTACCTTTTTTCAGGGGCTACTTGGGACCTGGTGGATTGCATGAGAATAGTGCATGGTCCACCCAGTGCATAGGAGGAGCATCAGGCTTCATTGACCGCCAAGTGTTCACGGTCAAACATATTTACAATTGGCCAACTGCAAATGAGTTCTACGCCGAGGGAAAGGGGAAGCCCTATGACCCGGAGGGCTTATTGGGAACCCTCAACAGTTTCCTACAAGTGTGGCTCGGAGTTCAGACAGGAGTGACCATGTTGGTCTACCCAAAAGCTTTGAGCCGCATTAAGCGGTGGTTGGCCTGGGCAGCGGTGCTGGGGGCCACGGGTGCTTTGCTGTGCCAAGGACGAGAGACGGGTGGATGGATTCCAGTGAATAAGAATTTATGGTACGTTTGTTTCCTTCCTGATATGTAGCATTCCTGTTTGTCAGGGAATATCTCCTTCTTTCTTTATGGTCTTTGACGAATTCCAAAACGAATGAGTGAATGAGTGAAGAAGAAACAAAGGAGGAACTATGTGAAGTAACAAATTAATTAGTGCTGGTCTCTAATAATTTCAGGTCATTATCATTTGTACTTGTCACTTGCTGCTTCGCCTTAATTCTTCTCTCTTTCCTCTACTTCATCATTGACATGAAGAAATGGTGGAGTGGGACTCCTTTCTATGAGCCAGGGATGAACTCCATTTTATTGTATGTGAGTCACTCCGTCGCCAACTCATGTTTGCCCTTCCATTGGAGGTACGGCAGAATGGAGACACACGCCATCCGGCTGTTTGAGTCTTTGTGGGGTACAACCCTCTGGGTCCTGGTGGCCATTCGGTGTCATATCAAAAAGTTTTATTGGGTCCTTTAAAGTTGACCTTTTCTTCCCGCAATAATTAATGTTATTTAGAAATAAATTATTATTGTTTAATATAGTAATATTATGTATTATTATATAGTGAAAGAAATACTGCCGCTTATTTTATTTCGTACATATATGTATATGTATAGTATGTATTTAGTAGAGGTGCCCATGTACATAAGTTTTACTAAAGAAAGATATCATTAGCAATAATAATTTTTAATCATGACAATCACTCTTGTAAGTATGTACGCTTATGTGACTTATTCTTATTCTTTTTTGTTAAAAAGAATGTCTGTGTATACTTGATTTTAGACTCAAACTGGGATGCGTGTTTGTATTAGAATTACGTGCAGTAAAATCGGAAAAAAGGCGAATAAAAACTTGTGTATGTTGCTCAAACAAAACCTGTGTTCTCAGTACGTATGCTGTATGCAATAGTACTATCAAGGTATGACATCCGAATCGGTATTCGAATTCAAATCGGAATTATATTCATATTTTTTAGTATTTTAATTGGAA
>JAQGBT010006756.1:0-11955 GCA_034698585.1 Disparrhopalites patrizii | reverse complement strand
AGATGTGTGAACGAAAGGAAAAGCTTGTCTCTCTTTCGCTCTCTTTCTCCCCATCTCTCTCTCTCTCCCTCCTTCCCTCTGTAGCCCATCCCATGAGTAATGACTAAATGCAATGGTAATCCTTATCCGAGACAAACTCATATACGGATAATAATAATATTATAGGGGAAGGATAGAGCTGAGTTGAGAGAGAGAGAGAGAGTTGGGGGAGACTTTAAATCCCCTATAAAAGCTCTCGTAATTTCCTATATAGGACATAGGAAGGCCAGAACTTTTTTTTTTGGCAGAGCCCATATACGTGCATAGGGAAAAAGGAGGGGAGAGAAGTTTTCTGAGTGTTTTTATAGGGATAATTCCTTTGTACGTCAGGAACGACTGTATGGGTTTGTCTCTTATATGCATGGAATAAGTGTGTGTGTGTGTGTGTGCCTCGGCCCATTATCCAAATCCCGAGTCGTACATTTTATCAACGGATTATACGACTCGTATTGTAAAGGCAGAGAGAGAGAGAGAGACAGTGAGGAGGAGGGGGAAACCTGGGCAGAAGGGATATAAAAAAGGAAGCATGTATAAAAGAGACGTAATTATAGGGCGGCCTTCTACTCTTATGAGCTTAGTTTTACGGGAGCATTTGACGTGTGTGTCTCCTTTATCCCGGCTCTATATGCATATGGGATGAATGGCAAAGGAAAGGAATGTACAAGGGGAGGGAGATAAACAGGGAAGAAGGAGAGAGACGCAGTTCATGGAGATAGAAACGGAAAAGCAGAGAGAGAGAGAGAGAGAGAGATGGAAAAGTACGTAAGGCATACAGAAGATAGAAGAAGAATGTTAGGAAAATAGTGAAATAGAGACAAATAGATGGAGGACAAGTGTTTGAAAGAAAGTGAAAGAGAGAAGGCACGAAAGAGTAAGGAGAAAAAGTGAAAAAGAAAATGAGAGAAAGTGCGAAGGATTAAGGAGACTAAGTGAGAGAGAAAATAAGAGGTGCGAAAGAGAAAAGTGAGAAAGCAAATGAGAGAAAATGTGTAGGAGAAAAGTGAGAAAGAAAATTAGAGAAAGTGCGAAAGAGGAAAGTGAGAGATGAACTGGGAGAAACTGTGACAGAAAAGCGAGAGAGAAAATGAGAGAAAATGCGAAAGAGAAAAGTGAGACAGAAAATGGGAGAAAGTGCGAAAGAGAAAATGGAGAGAGACAATAAAATAAAATGCGAAAGATGAAAGTGAGATAAAAATGAAAGGATGTGTGAAAGAAAAGTGGGAGAAAGTTCAAAAACGAAAAGTGAGAGATGCATGAGACAAAGCACAAAAGAGAAAATTTATGGATAAACGAGAGAAAGCGCAAAATATAAAATTTATAGATAAACGAGAGAAAGAGCAAAAGAGAAAAGTGAGAGAGGAAATAAAAGAAAATGCGAAAGATGAAAGTGAAAGAGAAAATTACAGACAGTGTGAAAGAAAAGTGAGAGAAAGCACAAAATATAAAAGTGAGAGATTAATGATAAAAAATGCAAAAGAGAAGATTGAGGGATAAATGAGAGATACCGCAAAAGAGAAAAGTAAAAGAGAAAGAACAAGCGGAAAGAGGCAAACAAGAAGGAATTAGAAAATGCGAAACAGGCAAAGTGAAATAGAGAGAAAAAATGAGAGAAAGGGCAAAAGATAAACGTGAGCAAAAGAAATGAGCAAAAATGCGAAAGAGGAAAGTGAGAGAGACGACAGAGAAAATGCAAGAGGAACAAAGAGACAAAATGGAAGACAGAAAGCGCGAAAAAATCAAAATGAGTGAGATAAGAGAAAGTGCAAAAGAGAGAAAAGCGACAAAATGAGACAGAAATAGGAAAGTGAAAAAGCATAAAGAGAGGAACTGAAAAGGAAGGGAGAAGGTGAGAAGAGAGAGAAAGTGAAGAAGGAACCGCGAGAAAGTGAGACTGAGTAAAGAGGAAAAGTGAGAGGGAAAAGAGAGAGAGAGACAGAAGAGATAGCATGACGGAGAGAAAAGGGGAGAGCTGTTGGAACAGGGAGATTAAGAGAGGGAGAGAGGAGAGAGAGAGAGAAGCTCTGTGTCCTTTCTGGTGGCCAAGTCCGTTTATTATTATTATTAATTATTTTTATCCCAGCAATTTCAGAGTGATATAAGCGGATTTGGGCGGGCGGGAGGATGAGGAGGTGAATTGGGTGCAGAATCAAGTGTCCTATAATAGTCAAAGAGAAAAAAAAGTTCGGCAATATTTTTTCCAAAAAAAACGATAATCCATCATCTCGATACGAAAATAAATTTGACTGGGGAAACTCCTGTTATTTTTTAATTATTTGGACATTCGGGTTTTTGTATGCTAAATGGAAAGTGAATTGGAGACAGTGAGACGATGGAAGGATAAGGATTAGTGGGACGAGAGACGAAACGGAGAACTTTGACGGGTTTTCATTTATTATGTAAGGAGGATGGGAGAATGAAAGGAGTAGTTTATCGCATAATACCCGGGAGTTTCATGGAGAAAATGCATGGATCGAGCCTGGTATGTGGGAAGAGAATGAGCGGGTATACAGGATGAAATCCTTTCAGATGACAAGAGAATGGGACTTCTACCAGGGAAATGAGCTACCAAAAGTGCGGAGTTGTGGGCAAAAAAAAAAAGGCGGGAGATTTCCTCTCGCATCTCTTCCTCAGCCGTGTCTCAGAATACCCCGACCAGTGGCATTGGGAAGGAATTGGGAAAGATTTCCCGCCAGTTCCTGGCTTTCACTACGGCGTTTATCGGGATTACCGCTCTAACAGAAATTCTCTTTAGAGGCAACATCGAATTTGTGTGGTTATTCCCCTTTACTGCTTCATTTGCAAGTAATTTCTTGTTTATACCTTTTTTCGGCTGTTTTGCTCTGTCTTTCCTTGTGATTTGGCTGTCTCTTTGTCTTTATTTATTTTGCTGTCTCTTTGTCTTTATTTATTTTGCCGTCTCGTTGTCTTTATTTATTTATTTTTTCTGTCTAACTTTTGTCTTTCATTTTAATTTTTTCCTTCTCTACCTTTCCTCTTATTTTAATTTTTCCGTCTCTATCCTTCTCTTTATTTTAATTTTTCCGTCTCTACCCTTTTATTTTAATTTTTTCTTCTCTAGCTTTCTCTTTATGTTTATTTAATCCGTCTCTACTTTTCTCTTTATTTTTTTCTTGTTTACCTCCCGCTGTATTTTAATTTTTTCCTTCTCTATACCCTTCTAACCTTAGCTTTAGTTTATTTTTTTCCGCCTCTAATTTTCTCTTCATTTAAATTTTTCCCTTGAATTTCTTTCTTTTTATTTTCACACTCGTTGGTTTTCCTTTTTGCTACCCTTTCTGTGTCTCTTTATTCTTTTTTTCATTATATGCGTCTGTTTTTTCTTGTTTTTCGCAAATTTACATTTTTTTCTATTTGTGTTTGTGAATATGCGCCTGCTTTTTTCGTTTTTTATGATTATCTACATTTCGTCCTTATTTTCCTTCATTTCATAAATCCATTCTACTATTTATTTTCCTTTTTGCTTCTCTTTATTTTTCCAATTTCCTTTCTCTTTATTTCTCCACATTTTCTATTTTCCCTTGTCTTCTCTATATACTTTAAATTTTTCTTTTTAGAAATAGGAAAACTATTTGTTTCAATAAAGTGTGATGGTTCAATTTGCGACAAAACAATAATTTTAGATTTGTTAGATTGTTAATTTCCGTTTTGTCGGAAAAACAGTAAAGAATGATTGTTTCTTTTATCTTGAGTAAAAAATATGAAGCCCGAGCTTTAAACTTCGGAGGATTCTCTCGGCTCGATTTGAAACACAATGCTAATACCAAATACAAATGAGAATTTCCGGATCAAAAACGTTGGATGTGAGGATACAAATTATTTTTCACGAATTATGATTTTTGAACTACGTGCGGTAAAATCGTCGTAATTTCCCCGATTGAAATGATGAAATAATTTTTTTTCTTCAGCTCAGCCTAATATAAATATACACCTACTTGCCTTGGAACTGAAACACACTCTTCCATATAGCTTGTACCATTGCTAATTACAATAATGTTTCATTTAAATACATACATACTACACATCATTAATCACGTGACGGCTACAAGAGCAAAACCGACCAACTTCTAGTTTTCAGAATTCTGATTTTTTAATGAAAACACTTCAGTTCACCAGGGCTTTACACTGTCTCTCTTTTCGATCAGCAATATGTATTTCTTTAAAATTCGTAATACAGAGTTTTCCATAAGCAGTGCGCTAGTTTTTTTTTTTTTTTGTCTGCTAAAATCCGTGTCTTGAACTTGACCCAATTTGCTTCTGTAGCTTTCACGTGTAAGTTTAGTGCAATAATTCTAAAAACAAGGGCTAGGAACGAAATCTAACCAGACAGAGACAAACATAATGATCACATTGAGCAGTGGCCAAATAAACTGGCTTTAAAAGTCAAAAGTTACACAGTTTTACCTCTCGTAAACGCCTTAAATCCATTCTTGTGTTGAGAATCGCAATAAAAACTAGCAATAATGTACTCGCTTAGTAGCACTCATGGTAAACGTTTAATACACAAATATTACAGGAAAAAATCCACACCCCAACTGCACAATCCAGCCCCAACGAATCACTCATACTCACTGCAAGTCATTGTCTATCTTTCAGCCGGTTGAATTATACAATCAAAATAAATATTTAATTCAAATTAAATCCCTCAAAGCACTCGAGTACTCAATGCAGTTTAGTGAATGTCAACCTATTTAATCTCGTCGGTCAGATGAATCGTAATTTATTGATCACACGGAACCTCTGGATGGAGAGAAAAAAATAGAACTCACACCTGATACTGAATAAAAACAGCTCAACATAATACTTGATTATAAATGTATTACTTATGAGCACTAATCAGAATTAGAATTATACTATTAAAATGAAAAAGACCTTCCCACCACAAGAGGCGATTAGCCACTCGATTAGCTCACTCTTGATATTAAAAAAAAATATTAATCGATAATAATCACGGGGAATTTACTGGTAATATTCTTTCCCCTTACAAAAAATGTCAATCTATCCCTTTGCATTATTCAATATCCTGCTGACCCTCGAAAGTGTCACCTGGGTAAATTGAAAAAAAAAAATGAATCGAGGTCTTTGTCGGCACCCAAAACACATGCGGTGGACATCAAAAGGATTGATTCCATTTTTTTCTCTCCGTTAATCTCTACCACACGGACACTTTTTCTATCTCCCAAAAAACATTTTTTTCTCTATCCACCTCTGTCTATGTAGGAAAACTGTCCTTTGTATATTTTTAGGTACTTGAAAAATGGATAAAACCTTTTTTTTTTTATTGTGTCTATAATTTTATCACTTTACCCATTTTTTTATTGGAGGATCTACATGTATGTGTATAAGAAGGAGAAAACATTTTTGTCCCTGTTCAAAAAAAAAAAATTATGATAATACCACAAATTCCTTGTTGTGATTTCTCCCATATAAAACATTGTCTTATACGCATATTTATGCCTATATACAACCGTCATTGTATTGTTTAATTATTTTTGCGCGATTTATGTGCTGGCAATTGATAGGGGAAAAAGACATTGATTGCGTATAATATTCAGGGGATATGAGAAAGTAAATGGAGGAAATATTTAATGTCTGACAATGCTAGAATACACATAAGTAACTGTAATTCGATTTTTAAAGACCATGAAATGCATTGTACCTAATTGTTGCACAAAAACATCCCCGAAAAAAGGGCATGCCAGCTGGACGGAATTGTTTGGTTATCTTTCCAAATACCGATTAATGTACAGGAGATTGTTTATTGTTGACATTGTGCAACCTCTCATGCCGTGTTCCCGACGATTTGCCCTATTTAGCTGGATGTAATAGAGAGTACAGGACAGTAATTACAGGTGTAAATACGCACACTTTTAGTATGTTTTACTCATTATAATAATTCACTTATTATATGATTAATATGCCTTAGTATACACATAGCATACATAGGTATTTTTTACAGAGTGAAATTCTAAAACAAACTTTTTTATTTTTATTATTAAATTCCCAATTTTTAATTTTTGTATTAAATATTAAATTCCCCATTTCTTACTTTCCGTATTAATTTGATTATTTTTTACGTTTGTTCTGATTCCCTATTCGATAAATTGGAATCCCAATGCATTCCATTAACTCCGGGAAAAATTCAATTTACACTACCAAAAATTCATTGTAAAAAAAAATAATTAATTCCTAAAAGGTTAATCTTGGATCCTGAGCTTTTTATCCAAAAGAGGGGTATTAGTGCATATAATAATGGGATTTGCCAGTGTATACATATTTATGAATGCCACATATGCAATTACGTACAAGCAGTGTTAAGTCCATATTTGTCAACGTTGTTTCTTCCAACAAAACCAAACGTAGGCCAAAGGTGTGTCGAATTTATTTTTAGGAGTAATTTTTTAATAAAAAATTCTAAAAATGTCATTTCCGATATAAAATGCTTTATTATACGTGTGAAGGGTCCTTGTTTCCATCGGAAAATCTACTGGTTGGAATTAACCCAATTTGTATCCGCATAGGCATCATACATACGTGCATACAAACTTGGATGTGTTTAATTAATATTGTATTAGCTAATTAGCATGCGCGTGCCCTCATAGCTTTCTACAAGAGTCCAAAATACAAAAAGTATGACGAGGATTTAAGTAATTTCAACCCTTTCCAACCAATATGGTGTAATAATCTTTCAGTAATTGTCTGCTCGTCCTCTCGATATTTTCGAGAGTTGTAAAACAAAACATTCATTGGGAGAAATTAATACGGCGGCGGAAGTAACGTCGTTAAAAAATGTTTTTGGAGCCTTGGAATTATCGTTATGGCGCTATCGGTTCATGTTTGGTTTTAATTGTTCCATAATTGTCTTATCCATCTAAGTGTCACATTTCACACATATTTTCCCTTTAAACCACGTAGTATTTAATTATTAAGACAATTGCATTTTTTGGTGTGTAAAAACGTAGAGCTTCTTAAATATAACCGCTTTTACGTATGCATTATTATCGGGAGTTTGGAAAGGATTTTTAATATGCTCGTACCTAATTGGCTCTCATTCTCCCACTGATAGAAGTTGGCAGTTAATGTCCAGGGAATTGTTAGGGATAAGCACCTTTCTTGTGCTTTTTAAAGCTTTATATATATATATATATAAGTTAAATTCTCAATAAACAAAGTCTCGCTATATCCCCACTATTTTTTTCCATATTCTCTCTTTGTTTCTCTTCATCCCATTATTTTTTTAACTCCCATTTTTATTTTATCTTATTTTACCTTTTTTTATTTTATCCCCATTTTTATTTATCTCTCTCTCTCTTTCTTCTTTCTCCCTTTCTTCCTCTTTGTCTCTCTTCACCCCATAATTTTTCTCTCTCTCTTTCTCCCTCTTTGTCTCTCCTTCTCTCTCGCCTTCTCTTTCTCTCTTCACCCCAATATTTTTTGGGTCCCTCTTTTTCTCCATAGGTTTATCTCTGTTTAATTCCGTATCGTTCTTATCTCTATACTTCTTATTCTTATCCCTTTATCTATACATTTCTGAATCTTGTTTCTCTTTCTCTCTGCACGTCTTGGTTCCTATTCTATTGCTATTTATGGTCTTTGTCTCTATCTTTCTCCCTTCAGACTTATTTTCTCTTCTCTATCTCTGCTCTACCCCTTTTCATTTTCCTCTCTGCTCTTTTTCTGTCTTTATTTCACTCCGTTCTGTGTTTTTTTTCTCGTATTCTCTATACCTCTACCAAATCCTTCTTGAATTCCTTTCTGCTTCTTTTCTTTCCGTCTCTGTTTTCACCTATTTCTTATCTTTTTTTAAATTTTGCGTTTCCGCATTTTGTCTTTCTTTGTACATCTTTCTTTTTCTATCTGTTATCCAGCTTTCTTTGTCTGTTTATGTTTTCTATCTCTTATTTAACTTTATTACTTTCTTAGTCTCTCTCTTTCCCTTTGTCTTTCTCTGTTCATTTCTTTGCAATGGCATTCACCTTTTCCTTCCTTTAATCATAATCAAGCACAAGCAGTCTATCCGGAGGACACATTCCAAGTTATTCTCAATGGATAATCTCACCAATTAATACATATTGAAGAACCTATTTAATGCTCGAAATACGAAAATGCGACTGATAATTATGTACAAGTAAAACAAATTTGTTGTAGCCATATACATAAATTGATATTGAAATTTGAATTATAATGATTTTATCAAATTTCTCACAATCATAAAAGTGTTGTCCCATGGGTAATGCTTCCTGGAAGACTTTTCTACGAATTTCCTTAACAGCCGGAACTCTTAGCTTTATCAAAATCTTTTGGCAACTAATCGTCTTTAATAGAGATAATATTTCCTTTTTGGTATGTATCTAAAATATTTGTGTGGTCAAGATGTCATTTTATTTCGAACCAATGGAAGAAAAATTATCCCTATCAGACCATCATTTGCCAAGTTATGGGGATAAAAGTGCTATTTCCCCGCGGTGGTATCGATAGAAACGGTAGGTTTTTTCTACATCATTTAAACCGGACCTAGTCAAGAATGTCCGATGGAAATTGGATGAAGTTCACAAATGAGAATTTTTGACGAAGTCAATGTTTTACAGATATTATACCATAGAAGTTTGCAAACGAAAGTAATTTATAAACTAAATTACATAATGTGTTAAAAATTAGGAGATGCAAATTTTGGGGACCCTTTGGAAATGAGTTTTTCAGAAAAATTTGTTTTAATATTTTTGGCCGTTCCACAATGAGGAACCACGTTGTACGAATTTTGCTCCTAGAGGCAGAATCAAACACTGATTAAATAAAAAAAAAATCCTCTTTTTTTTTTTTTACTTGACGCGGCAGAATGGCCATTACTTTCCCAATTCGTGTTTGATCTGAAGGTGGATTTCTTTTCCTATATCCGCAATAAAATTCTACGTAGATTACATGTCTTTCCACGAAAATTATTAAACTTTTTTTTTAAATACCGTCATAACTTGGCCAATAATGGCCTGATATGTGTAGATATTTCCTAGACTCGCATTGCAATTCTACATAAAACATACATAATCTTCACTTTTTACACAACTGGAAGCATTTTGAACCTTTTCCATAGCTGAAATTAATTTTAGAATTAGTGCTATCGAAAAAATATCGGGAAATCGCCAAAACGCCCACCCAAAACTCCATAAAAGCTGGGGAGTTTTCATTCCTGCAAATTTCCTGCAATTCTCTGTCAAAAAACTGACATTTGCACTCAAGAAAGTGTTCACAGATGCGGAATTTGTAGCCAAGTGATTGCTCGTATGCTCTTTCATTTAAGTGATCTCTAATTTATAACCGAGAGACTTATAATTTCCAAACATAAGTTCAAAACGAAGTCTTAAAACTTTCGCAAAATTCCACCACTCAAAGAAATCCTTTTATTTTTGTAAAAACTGGAATAATAAATTGAGAAAAATTAGGAAATTCCCCTTACCAACTGTTGCTGAAGCGGAGACTCTCCGATCAGCCTCCCGGACTCTCCGAGGGCCCCGGGAACAGCTGAGGATCCCAGGCCAATCTTGCCGGTATTTGCTGCCACCCAAGCTTCTGCAAACGTTTCCATGGCGCTTTGAAAATCCATCGTTGTCCTTTTTCAATTTGAATTTTATTCTCTTCAAATTACTTTGTCAAATAATTGTAGCCCAAATATTTCAGTTCCTCTAATTAAACAACCTTTGTTAGGTTTCCCATTGTCACTGGTCAAGTTTTGCTTTAAAAGTTATTCCAAGCACGGGAAATATCACTTGTTTTTACGGAAATGTATATTTTTGGATTTAAAATCCAAACAACATGTTTATTACAGTGAGCAACTCTTGGTTAGAAAATACGGTAAGAACCACCAGATATAATGCTCCCACAAGGGCTCGTCACACACTGAAGGTTTTTTTCTTCTTCTTCCCCAACTCTTCTTTTTGTAGTAATCGTTTGTAGAAAAGGAGAAGATAATACGAAAGCTCCTTGGTACATAGGATTTTGGACTGTGAATAGAAAAAGAGAATATAATAAAAGAATTAGAAGAAATGTCACCTCCAAAAATTTAATCCCTTGACCAGAGATAATCCACGGACGTTCGCATTTACTTATTTTTTTTGAAGGGGATTATTTCTGGAGAGAGAAGCATCAGGACTTATCCAGTTATCTTCCCAAGAGCTTCCCCTCCATTCTCCTATTACAAATGCTTTGTAATGCTGAACAAAAACATTTTTACTTTTTTTTTAATTGTCGGTTCTTATTTCCCAGAAAAAATCCAGACCTTCCTAATGACTTTTCTTTTCCCGATTGGAACACACCCAAAAGGTTCTCCAGAGCTTTTTTAAGGCCTTTGACACCGTCCAACACGGGGAAGGTGAATTTTTCGAAATATGATTCTTTTTCTAAAATTATCCCCTCTGAATATTTCCTCAGTCAAAACAAAAAAAAATTACTCAGGTATTAATAGGCTTGACAATCAATTTAAATAGAATTTTGGGTGGATTCATTTTCAAATTCAGTGCCAGAAAATGTTTAGTGAAATGCATAGAGAAAATCCGAATAATTTTTCTGTTTTTCCACCTTCAATATTGAGTGACTGCGAATTGTTTGAGCCAAACATTTTTGTAGTTTACTTACATTTTATAATCATAAATGCGTTATTAAAAATCGGAATTTATTCCAATTTATAAACTAATTAATTATAATAGATTTCCGAGTTCGTCATAATAATACATTTATAAGGGTAATAAATGCATAATAAAAAAAATCGTAATAATAATACATTCTTAATAATAATTTATAATATTAATAAATTTGTAGTAATGACAGATGCGTAATAATAGCAAAATTATAGTACTGTTAAATGCATAATAATAAATGTATAATACTGTATAAATGCGTAATAAGGATAACTGCTTAAAAATAGCAAATGTAAAATATTGATAAATACGCAATAATAATGAATTCCAGAGAATTTGTAAATTAAAATTGAAAAATTATTTGTTTCCTACCTTTCCTTCCAAGATTCCCAGTCCAGGAGATTTGTGCAGGAATAAATGTAAATTGCGAAAAAAAATTCAAAATGCGGTGAGTCGCAACCCCCCAGAAAACGATTTCGGGGGAAAGAGAGACAGAGCAAGATAGAGAGAAAAACGGATACAGTATAGAAGTATCTTAAGGAAGAAAGAGAGAGACAGCGACCGTGATGTTGCGAGGTGGATCTTGGTTTAAGGAATGAGATTGAGGGGGTAAGGAAGAGAAAGTTTTAACCCAAACCAAGGCACACCAAGCTCCCACTCCCAACCATGTACGACTAGTCAGGGAAAAAAACGAGGGGGAAAGCATGGTGTGGAAATGGAAGGAAAGAGCGAGAGAGAGAGACAGGAGAGAAGGGAAAGAGTGCCTGGGTTTTTAGGAGTTCCTTATGGGATGGTTTCATGTGGAAAATCGGGCTGTTTCGGGGTGTAGCCCAAGCTCCTCTCCCGTATTATTCCCGCTAATCCTATTGCCAGTTATGCGCCGCCAAGTCTTCCCCAAAGGCTCCCTCCTCTCCTGTACTGGCTCTCTCCTCCGACTCTTTTCTCGGGCATGACTCCTTTTTACCAGCTTTCACCTCACTCTCTCTCTCTCCCTCTTTCACCCTTCAAAAGACAGGGCAACCCTTGATACCCGCCTTAGAGCTTTTGGACCTTTCAACTTCTTCGTATTATGGGTGAAATCCTCCCTCACTCTTTCCCTTTCTTGCGTTTTTCTTTCGCACTCCCTCTATTTCTTGCGTTTCTTTCTCTCGCTTCTCTTTCTTTCTCTCGTTTCTCTTTCTTTCTTTCGCTTCTCTTTCTTTCTCTCGTTTCTATTTCTTTCTTTCTCTCGTTTCTATTTCTTTCTTTCTCTCGTTTCTATTTCTTTCTT
>JAQGBT010006755.1:0-11956 GCA_034698585.1 Disparrhopalites patrizii | reverse complement strand
TCTCTATAACAGTTTTTCGCTATAACAAGCGAAATTTGATGCTTTAAAGGGTACTGTTATAGCGAGAGTCGACTGTACAAACAATTGACTGTACATTTAATTGGTGCACGCTATGCATAAATCTGGTAACAAATTTACCTTCTGCTCAACCATGGTTCGAAATTTCCTTTCGGGAACTAAAATGGGACAACAATGAAAATAAATACACAAATAAATGTATATAAAGAAAAATAAATTATGCACGGCACAAATTTTTTAAAATTCGTCTTTGGAACTCAAATCGCCTCAATTCTGGTCCAGTCTAGTTGTCCAGTCCTTTTATATCCTCAAGAACAGCCACAGATATAATTTAAACTTTAAACTATCATTTAAATTTTATTTTGTATACAAGGAAAAATAATCCAGAAAAATAGATGAGAAACAAGAATCAATGGCATTTCTGCAAGTGAGATTTTTGTACTGGATGAAATTTATATGCGGGTGGACGCATGTATCCTTTTGGACGTGCGTCAATGCCAAGTTAAAAATAGACGCATCTCACTCCGACATGGACTCATCGCACTCAAGACGGCATGAAATGTACATTCTAATTAATGTAAATATGAAATATTCTTCACTCTTTCCATTACTTGTACTCTTTAGCAAGGATATTTGAAGCCAGTGCTTCACCTTGTTTTATTTGTTTTGCCTGTATTATTTGGGTATTATTATTTTTGACTCTTGTCCATTCCATGTACAGGGTCCCAAGAAACGATATACCCCCCTAAACAATATCATGCAACTAAATTCGCCCTTAAATTTTACGCCAGAAACAAGTTCTGCAAAATTGTGGTCCGAGCAGGCAGAACCAAATATCGATTTAATGAACAAGTCTCATTTTTAAACTTGGAGCGGAAAACTTGCCCCAACTTGACCAATTCGTGTTTGATGTTAATAGGAATATTTTTTCTAGATTCCCAATAAAATTCTGCTTAGAAAACACGTTTGTCCCATTTTGTACGGTTGGGAGAACATTAAAAGCTTTGTCCCTAAAAACTGAAACAAAAAAGTCATTTTGTCGAAAATTTAGATTTAGTATTTGTTTTTGAAAAAACCGCCATGACTCATCCATTGTTGGTCGGATCGAGATGAATTTTTTTTGCTAGATCAACAATACAATTTTGCATGCGAGACGTGCTTTATCTATTTTGCAGCATTGTTGCATCATATTGCTTAGGGGGAACATATATCGTTTCTTGGAACCCTGTATAGCTACGTAATTTTTGTCCACGCACGTCGTAATTATTTTTGTTAATTGTGTGTAGCGAGTAGCGAGTATCAAAACAAGCTCACGTAAGCATTTATTTTGAATTCTAAATTAAATGACTGTAGGTATTGCACACACTTGTGTGCGTAATTTGTAGGTGTGCACAGTGTATATTTAAAATTTTGAAATATATATCCGTTCATTGCCTATTCCAAAAATTGCTAATACAACATTCCCACACCGTATTTCAATACTAAAGTGCCTCCAGCTCAAAAATGACTATCATCGTAAATAAAAATTGGCTTCCAAAGGTAGCTACAAAAGAAATTCGTAGGTTCCAAAGAAAATTTTAGTGTCACAAGAAATTTGTAATTTCAAAAGACATTTGCAGCTTCAGAAAAGTATAACTTCAAATAAATTTTAAAAGAAATCTGTAGCTTCAAAAAAAAAAAATTGTAGCGTCAAAAAATGTGTATTAAAATGTGAGACCTTGAAGACATCTAATGGACAAATTAATGCCCATTACACTGAAGCCAACGTCTTTTATATGTGAAATCCCGAACAGATCCCTCACAATTTGTAAATATGTACGTTTGTTTCCATTCCACCGTCAAAGATTAATGTTGACCTTGAAAATTTGACCGAAGAAGGGATCAACGCTACAGGCATTTAGTTACCAAGATTGGTGAGAAAAATATTTATTATAATTGTGTAAATACCTGGAATTTATTACCTGACTGCCTTCGTATACGTAATGTTACGTTTTCTTCCTTCCAAAAAGCTTTATCGAAATTGATCTTACTTGACTGTGGTATAACTTAAGTATAACATGTACCTGATATTATTGTTTAGTGACTCGGCCTTCCCTTGATTGTTATATGTCAATTTACCTGTATACATATATTCGCTGTGTCCAGGATTAGAATCAGTACTTGTATTGTTTCCATTGACACATTAATAAAGGAAACCAACCAACCAACTAACCAGGCGTCAATGCAAATTATGACTGCATATGTATGTCCAATATATTTCTACGTCTGATCAAGGTATTTAAATTTTTCCAGGAAGCCAATTTATTTATTCTCAACACGAAGGATCTCTAGGAAAGTGTTCAGTTGGAATTTTCCGAGGAACGTATTCCGTACAACGTTTTGCTTATTTCACCAGAAGTTTTGCTATTCTAGTACAAAACGTCCCAAGTATGCGTTGACATATTTTCCCAAATAAATTATTTCCTGCATTGTTAGTACTGTTAATACGGTAAATAATTAACTGTTATTATTTTGTCTTGATTAATTCTGAATTAAATAATATTATGATTAATTATGAATTAAATATCATGTATATATGTATGTATTATGAATTAAATATAATGAATATTATAAAATGAATATATGTATTAATTATTAGATAAATTGTATTTCAAAAAATTAGATCCAACAGTGAAATTTATGCCACAAGTAAACGTTTTTGGTTTTTCTGAACTTGCATTTAACTTTTTTTTCGAATTTCTGGTAATTCTTATGTTACATCTCTTGAAACCATCAAAAAGATTTTGCATTTGGTCTCCAGCCACATAATTGTTTTTAAGACATAATCAACATAGTAATATTTTTCTTGATCCAGTTTTAATAAATAGCGTAGTGTCGTATACAGACGCGCGGTGTATATATTGTAAACAAAACGGCCTAATGGCACCTAGTCGTCTTTCTGCGTTTAATTCCAGTTTTTTCCAATATTTGTCTACTTCTTTTGTCTCAGCCACCAAAAAGCTATTTAATGGTCAATTATGTTCATAAATAAAATATAATGGAAAAGCGTGCAAATATATACATATGTAAATGGCAAATATTGAATGGGAAAAATTTAGGCCCAGTAAATTTTCTCCCACATACATTCAGTTATCCGCTGTAAATCTTGCAAATCTCTCGGGACGTCTCTAAAATCTCCACGAAGATGGACAGAGACAACTGCCGGAGAATGAAGACAGGAGCATCATTACTGAAGTGGATTCTGCCCTTCGCCGTCATAATAGGCTTATTCCCGGCAAAAAATCCCTGGGCAGCCATTGAGAATTTGGAATTTCGTATATTTTCTCCGAGCTTTTTCTACAGTGTTTTTGTGCATCTAAGTTTCGCCGTTATCCATGCTTTGATTTTCGCCTGCAATTCTGCCATCACAATCCTCGGGCCAGATTCGACCTTGACAAGTCAGATCCTGCTCCAAATAAATTTCTTCACCATTCTCCTTGTCCTTACATCCTTCAACTTATTCGCCGTGGTCCATTGCCCCAAGATTATCCGGCTGATTCAAAAAGTGAGGGAAATCCTGGATTTTTTAGAGGATTCCCGCTCCGCCCCGACATTTTCTAGGCGACTAAAGTCATTCTTTGGAGCTTCTGTGGGCTTCTCTCTCCTCCTTAGTGCCCAGAACATTACTATGTACTTGTACCAGAATCCCTGGATCAGCCTATGCTTTCTGTCTGCGGAAAACCCTTGGACGGTGGCGGTCCTGGCGCTGGCCAGAACGTATTATACGATGATGGGAATCTTCTGCGTTTTATTCTTTGTTGGCACCGCCATCCTCCTCTTGGAGATTCACAATGCCTTTTACCGACTTATTTTGCGGCATCTAAATGGCCCGAGAAAATTGGGACAAATGTTGGGAGCAAGAGCTGTCGTGGAGGAAGTTCTGGGCGTCTTTGGGACTCTTCAGGAAGCATTTACGGCTTACGAAGAGGTGATGGGATGGGCGGCTTTGACGCTTGTGATTATTTCTGCTTGCATAACCTCCACTGGGATTTGTGAAGGGTTGTATCAGTCACATGTTGGCTGGTTTGGATCTGTGAAACTTATTGCTGATGTTATGGGAGGACTTATCCTTCTTTTCATCACTGCATTCTTGGGCGAATACATGAAAGTTGAGGTGAGAATTTCATCCAACCTTTCCGTACTCTCTATGCATTTATCTATGTTCACCAATGGTGTACAGTCGACTCTCTCTATAACAGTCCCCTGTATAGCAGCACTCTCGTTATAACAGCAGCAAAAAATGCTCCCCTCAAAAACTTTCTCCATTTGTTAACATAGAAACGTCTGTTCTCTATAACAGTTTTTCGCTATAACAAGCGAAATTTAATGCTTTATAGGGTGCTGTTATAGCGAGAGTCTACTGTGACTTCGTATTTCACTATGCTTTAGTTTACTTTGTTCGCGCAGGATTTTTTTTTGCTATACTATGCTATTGAATAACGCATTTATGAGAAGTGGCACAATGCTTTACTATGCTCAATATAGGGTCTCAATTCCGGTGCACTATACTCTACTATGCTTTATTTAATCGTAATACGCTATTACTTTTTAGTCGAACACAAGACCTCCATAGAGCATTACAACTTGCTATCGACTCTCTCGCTATAACGGTTTAGCAGAAAGTAGCTTCATTTGACAGTTATAGAGAATAACGGGTATAGGAATAATACATGATCGCTATGAAGAAAAATATTTAATGACGGGGGATGCAAAATTAAAGACACCGCTATAGACAAAACTATGCAAACGCCGTTGTAGGGAGAGAGGCTGAATTGTGGGGGAATCAAAACTTCCCAGTTATAGAGAGAAAACTGTTATCGAGAGAAAAATGTTACAGAAAGTGAACTCATTATCATAAATCTCTTGAGCGTGTTTGTGAACACCGTTATAGTGCGTAAACCATTATAGAGAGTCAACTGTACAGCGTAATATTTGTGTGCACTCAGTACACATATAGGTAGTAGGTTTGTACCGCAAACTAAATTATTTCTGTATTTAAACAATACACATTTCTACGCAAATTTCATGCTAACCCAAAACCTACATATTAGCACTTTTATTACGTTGTAATAAAACAAAATAAAATGATGTAACACATTTGCGTGCATAATTATATTAATTGAATCAATTATGTTATTAAAACAAAATTTGTTCTGGTTATTCCCAAAGATTTTAATTGTAATGAAGATACAATTGATTTGCTCGTCTACAATGTCTATGCCCTCTAGAGTTTTCTAATACAACGTAAATGGTATTTAATTTGTAACACATGAGAGTATAACTTACACTGTATATGTTTCTCGCATATTTTTTTGTTACCAGTGAGTGGCGCGAACCTTCAACAAGATTTGTTTTTTGAATAATCTCTAGCATGTTCTCATTTTGAATGTTTTTTTGCGTCAAGATTTAATTGTTTCGCGTAGAATCGTACCCTGCAAGCAGAGACTAATTACAAATTAAAAAATAATTTTAAATTTTAATTTTAAATTTACGAATAATTACAAATAGTACAAATGTATGATTTGATTTATAAAGTGGGATTTGGTACTACAAATTTTCTCTTGCCCTTTTTGTTTAATTGTTAGATGGAACGCAGTCAGGAAGAACTTCAGAGGGCAAAGGCTTATCTTGCAATTCAAGAGAAGGTAAATGCGCGCAGTTAAATGCGCGTTAAATTTTCGTCCGTATATTTGGGAAAGTTGTCACTACATGCATGGATTAGCATTTTCTACTTACTGCAGTCTGACGGGAAAAATTTATGTTGGGTATTTTTTTTAATATAACATACAAAAAAGGTTTATTTTCCAAATTTTAAGCAAATTTCAAAAGTTTGAATAAACAAATATAATATTATAAAATATAAAATTATAATCTTAAAATTTGTAAATAGTTAATTTATGGATTTGATCATTTTATGCATTAAGGCGGGACGGAGATAATCAAAATTTGCAGTTTATCCTGGACATTTTATACTTAACATAATGACTCATTTGATGTCTTTTCATTACTTGAACCAGTGTGTATACCTATAATTATTTGTATGTGCTTAATATGTTTTCAGTTAACTCCAGAATGGAGACGCTTTTGCCAAATCGGATGCGAGTGGAAATGGAGGCTCACGGCTGGTGGATTATTCGTCGTTGATCTCAGACTCTTCCCTTTGGTACAGTATTGAGCCTTTTGTATTTATATTTATATATGTATTTCTTTCTTCAAATTATGCGCGTACTTTTTTCCCTCTAATTTCCATTGTTACTAAAATAACCTATTGAAAACCGGTACAACGATTGTTTCAATTGTTATAGAAAATATAATTTCTAGAAAATATTTCATTCATATTCGTCACTCGATTCCTGTAGAATCTCCCTTTAGCAAGTCCCCTGATAACAAGATTTTTTCCGCCCTTCTTACATAGCGTCATTTTTGCCAGGAGGAAATCATGCGCTAAGCCGGTTTTTGTGATTAACTTCTCTTATTAACTGCCGGCTTTTGTAAATTCTCACAGGTTGCCCAGGCAGTCCTTACGACAATCATATTTTTCTTCCAATTACGGATGTCGGAAAATTGGGTTCCAGTGAATTTCTTTATGCATTAAAAACTTCGGTAACTGTTAAGGTATATGTATAATGATTTCCTTACATAAATTCGAGTCTTTTTATGGACAAAATTTTATCATAATTGTGTATATACGAGTATAGAATCCTGACGAATTTTACGAATAATTATAAACGAATACACGCAAGTCCGAATGAACATCATTGATCATTTCATTGTCATTGAAATTTCTCAATACATATATATTCAGATAAGCATTCAAACTGTATGCCCAAAGAACGAAATAGACATTAAAAATTTTCTGACTTTTCACATTTGCACCACAAAATTCTCCTGAGCGCCCATACCATCCATTTTTCCGGCAAAAATTCCACACATTTTTGAAGTTGAACCGGATGTATTGTACTTCAACGCCAAACATCCTAAGGTAACATTGATAAATTACCGCTTAGGCCTGTTTTGCAATAATGGAATTGTGAACATATTTCATTATTCGATTATTTATAAATATAAATTACAGTGTAACTAACGCCCCAGTACAAAACAAATGACCCTGGTGCAGGCTTAAATAAAGACGACAGGCGTTTAATAGTAAAGAAATTCGATTTTATGCCAGCCGGTATTTACCCTTATTCACTCATATTATTTCACCCATATTTCTTCATTCATTTCAAAGTTTTCCCCAGTATCTGGATTTTCCTTTGTTGCAGTCACAAAAGAACCATTTATCCATGCATTAGTGCCCATTATGGAATATAATCGAAACGTGCGCCAGTTTTAGCACATACCAGATGTATAATGGGAAAAATTTGAACAACATTGCGTCCAGAAAGAATTATCCCACATTAAGTTATTCTCAGAAAATTTCAGACTTCCGTCTGAGCGTCTATAAATTTTGCATAGCAATGGACAGAAGCACTTACTGGAGAATAAGGAAAAGAATTTTATTACTTAAGTGTATCCTCCCCCTCGCCGTCATATTTGGTTTATTCCCCGCGAAAAATCCCTGGGCAGCTATTGAAAACTTGGAATTTCAAATTTTTGCGCCAAATTTTATCTACAGTGTATTTGTTCATCTAGGCTTCACCGGCATTCATGCACTAATCCTAATTTGCAATTCCGCCACAACGATTCTTGGGCCGGATTCGACCTTAACCAGTCAAATCCTGTTCCAGGTCAATTTCGTCACGGTTTTCCTTGTCATTACATTCATCAATGCTGTTGCAGTGGTCCAATGCACCAATGTTATTCGGTTGATTCAAAAACTGAGGGAAGTTCTGGATTTTTTGGGGCGTTGGCGCTCATCCCCGACATCTTCGAGGATGTCCAAGTGGCTCTTTAGGGCAACTGTGGGCTTCTGCCTCCTCCTTTTTATCCAAACGATCGTCTATGCCATCTACCGCAGCCGTCGGGTCAATCTGTGTTTTCTCTCCTCGGGAAGCTCATGGACGACGGCGCTCCTGACGCTGTCCAAAATGTATTATACTGCCATGGGGACGTCCGTCATATTATTCATTGTTGGCACCGGAATCCTCCTCGTGGACGTGCAGAATGCATTGTTTCATCTAATTGTATCGCATCTAAATGGCCGGAGGAAGTTGGGTAAATGCAGGGTTGGACACATTTTGGGAGAAAAAGCTGTTTTGGGGGAATTTCTGGGCGTTTTTCTGGTGCTTCAGGATGCATTTCGATCCTACGGGGAGGTGGCGGGTTGGGTGGCGGTGCCAATTATTGTTATTTCTGCTTGTATGGAATGCACTGGCATTTGTGAAGGGCTGTATGGGACACATGTTAATTTGGGAAGAAATTTGACATATATCTCGGATGTGTTGGCAGGGCTTGTCCTCATTATCATCACGGCGTCCTTTGGTGAATATTTGAAAGTCCGGGTGAGGATGTTTTATAGCGAATAAAAATATAATTTTTCGAAAAACATTTTGTCAAAATGACATAACAGAATATTTTAAATATTATGCCAATATTTTAAATATTATGCCAATATTTTAAATATTACGCTAATATTTTAAATATGATTTCGCCGGCTGTCTGTATATCTTTAATTTGAATAATGAATTTGATGGAAATTAGAACAAATTTTCTTCGGCTTAATTTTTGTTTTTGTAATTGATAGCTTCAGCATAACCAAGAAGAAATTCAGAGGGCGAAGATTTGTCTGGCAATTCAAGGGAAGGTAAATAAGGAAAGGCCAAATTATTAATTATTTATTATATGTATATTTATAATCATAAAGCAACGGACATCCCGGATGTTTCACAAAAAAGTCGACGAGTATGTATTTTCGTAAAGCGCGTCTTCCTAGCTTTTTAACGAGCTAAGGATCACGTCTATTGGCCTTGTCATACAGTGGAGTCTCTCTATAACAAGTCTCTTTATAACAACATTTCTATATAACAACATTAGTGCTTCCGCCCTTTGTACATATAAAGTACATATTTTATGTTCCATATAACAACTTTTCCCAGTAACCATTTTTTTTCTCTCCCCTACAGTGTTGTTATTGAGAGCCTCCACTGCATATAGAAGTCATACAATGAAGCTACTGTCCACTTTTATGTGAAGCATCCAGTATACAGAAACCTTTGCGTATGTAAATCCTGTGTACTTATGCGCTTAATCGTTTTTCAGTTAACCCCAGAATCGAGAAAAATTTGTGAATTCGCATCCGAAGGGAAATGGAGGCTCACGGCTGGTGGATTATTCGTCGTTGATCTCAGACTGCTCCTCTTGGTACGGCATTCAGTTTTTGTCCATTGACTCCTTTATAAATCCTGTACATGCTAGATTTTACCTCTAATTTCCATTATGTACATACACATATTTCTATGAGTTAATCCGCCTTAAGGCGGACACATTTATATTCACTTGCATAGTTTGCACATTTAATCGAAAATGATGCTCATAAGAGTCAGAATTTAACCTGTTCCATTAAATGTTAGACTATTGAGGTGGTTTGTCCATGCATATTTGCACAGGTTGCCGAGGCAGTACTTACGGCTGTCATCTTCTTTTTCCAGTTACGGATGTCAGAAAATTGGATGCCAGACAATAGTTTAATTCAGTAAAAAATTTAATTCTTCTACAACGCTTAATTATGTACATTAAAAGAATAAAAAATATGGTGTCAAAGCCAAGTTATGGCATTATTGTAATTGTTTCGCTTTTATTGTTTTCTTTTCAGTTTTTGGGTATAGTCATCTGAGAAACTTTACCCACAATGCCGAAATAATTATACACAAAGACAAATGAGCATTATTGGGGCATTGAACAGCCAAAATACAAACGATTAGCAAAATGTATGCTTGAAACTGGGAAATTTCTGCAAAAACGCATCTTACATGTTGCATCGCAAATATTTTATTTGGACACAAAACGGAGCAAATTTGATTTCGTATGAGTATTGTGCACAAAGCCCATTTCAGGATAAAACCTGAACAATGGCGATTACAACGGATACGTCTATAATCGACGTTAAAATTCACGCTACAAAATTTGCCTTCAGCGCCCACCACAACCATAGAAAGTGACACCATCACCGGAGGATCAAATTCCCAAATAAAGAAAAATTTGCAGGCCCCACACCGTTTCTTCTCCTTTTTTCTTGGAGGATGTTTATCTTCTCCAAAAATTCAGCGGAGGTAACATTGACGGAACCATTTTTCCCGTTTTCCACTCAACCAGAGGATTCCCGTTTGAAAAAAAGGAGCAACAAATTAGCTCCTCGGCTGCATGGTAAATTTTCCAGTCCTCTTACATTCGAACCGAGATATTATTCCCGACCAATCGTCTAGGTTCGCATTTCCAACCAGGGATAAATCTCCGGCGGTAATTTAGAATCGGACAAGGCGGCGTGCCTGTTCGGTGTTTGCGGCCGAAGAGGACTAGGTCGATGTGGGTAACGTTGAGGGCGGCCGGGCCTTTTTCGGGGGCATCTAGTAATCCTTGGAGATATGTCTGGAGATCTTCAAAGGAATTCGGATCCCCCTTGACTTTAAGGGGAAGGGCGCTGGCTGGAATGGCAACGGCTAGCACCACAAGAAGCACAATCGAAATCTGGAATGGAAAATTTTATTTCAAAGTTAGTTTTCTGAACCCCAAAAATGTGGTAAATTCAAAATTTGCATCAACGGCGACGAAAAATTAATTTAGAAGGTTTCGGACAGCTTAAAACGTTCATGCGTTCTGAAATTTACCTGGAGAAGGGCGTTCATGGCTAATATAATTGCTGCTATACGTATTATAGTTGCTGGTATAATATAATTGTTGGTAGAAAATAATTTCTGATAGAAAATAAATGCTGGTAAAATGTATTGCGGGTATGAATTAATTGCAAAAAATACAATAAAAATGGGAACGGAAAAATCTCCGTAGCGATTAAACCAGTAGAATATATATTTTTAAACTTTTGCTTATTTATTTGTCGTATTTCCTCTGTATACTTTCGCTGTATAAAGCCGCCAAAAAAAAAGTAACCACACTTGGACGGTTTCTCTCAGCGAGTGTGCTGCCATTGACAGTTCCCCGCAGCCATATATATCCCCTTAAAATGGACCACCCGTTAGAGAAAATGCAAATTTAGCCACCTTCGAGAATCTTTTGCTCTTCTCCAACTTCGCAGGTGTCCGCATTTAAATTTTGTGGAAGTCCAATGCACGAGTTCACTTAAAAAAAATAACGGGTGGAAGCCAGATTGCTCCGGAGCCATCTATTCCTTCGGGTTACACAGGATCTAAAAATAAATCTTTGACATGGACAAGAAGGAAAACGGTGAAGAAGGGACAAAATGCAAATGATTTACTACAAACACAAAACGTATAATCCAATTAGGAACCATAAATATTTCTCGTGCATCCCCTCCCTTTTCCCTTTTGTGTTCGATGACACGAGCATTTTTTTTTTACTCCAGCCATTTAAAAAAAAATTGAGCACCTGTGCACTATTCTTGTTTTTTTTGGAGAGCCCGAATATTGTGTACAGGGTGACCAATTATATTATAATTATTTTTGCTCTTTGCGCACTTTCTTAGGCATCTTTATTTGCACTCAAAGTCATCAGTAGGGACCAGGCCTGTGCAATTAACGCCTTCGAAATTAATAATTATTAAATACCAATTAACTACTGCGTAATTAAATTTGTAATTATCAATTACCGGAGACTAAAGTTACAATTAATAAATACTTAATTATTGCAGCTTTAAATCACCAGGCAGTAATTATCAATTAACAATTATTAATGTAATTATTAATTGTTACAAAATTAATAATGCGTGTATTAAAATGCAATTGTTAATTGCTGAATAGTACACTAACGGGTATCAGTACACATT
>JAQGBT010006754.1:0-11961 GCA_034698585.1 Disparrhopalites patrizii | reverse complement strand
TTTTCTTCCTTTTTGTCTCTATTTTCTTCGTTTTCTCTTTTCTTCCTTTTTGTCTCTATTTTCTTCGTTTTCTCTTTTCTTCCTTTTTGTCTCTATTTTCTTCGTTTTCTCTTTCTAGGTTTGCTCCGTTCTCTCTCCCTTTTTTTCCTTCTCCTTTAATGCCTAGCTCTATTCCCTCTGTCATTCTGTTTTGCTCCTGTATTTGTCTCTCTATTTCTTTTTCGTTTTCTTGTTCCGTCTCAATCTCCCATTTCCATTGGCTTTCTCTACCTGCTATTTCTCTTCTGTTATTTCAGCTTCTTCTGGGAATGCGCTGATCACAAATGCATTGCCTAACTGTTCTCTTCCACTCAAACAGAAGGAAATGGGCAAAGGCGAATTTCTTTTAATCGTGTTCATCACCATTTAAACATTTTTTTTCTCGCTCTTTCTGTTCTCTGCATATTTAAACTGCACAAAAAAACCCATCTTAACCATTAGTATTTGAGTGCACCATTTTTTCGCACTCATTGCCATTTGCTCTTGTCAGGACAGACACAAAAAAAAAACTTGAGAGTGCAAAAGGGAAGAGATCAGTTTTTTTGCCCCGTAATCTTGGTGGAGCACATACAAGAAACTTGTGCTATTGTTGTCATGTATGCAAATCACAGGTATTTTTTTTTGCTCTTGTGGTTGAATTATTATTGTTGTTGTTGTATATGATTGTTAGAAAGAAAGAGGAAAAAAAAGATTGTTCCTTGTATGAACATGTCATCTACTACTTGCTCGCTCTACACTTGTTTTTGTGTTCACCCGCTCACAATCTTATCTTTAAGTCATGTTTTTTTTTGTAAGTGGAAACGCTTTGGCAAGGACTAGGTCATCGGGGGCTACAATGATGATAATGGTCCTGGTCATTGACAATTAAGAGTGTGCACAATGTGTTTATTCATTTGAGGGCAAAACACATCAGCGTCTGTTTTTTTTTTGTTGGTGGATTTCCTTTCTTCTTCTCGAGATTTTGGATGTAAATGTCCAGACGCCAATTTAGATTTGCAATCAAGAGCTTTGAAATATTAACAATCTTCAGCAGTTTCCGTCGGACAGTCCGTCAGACGGGAATTTCTTCCGTAGGAAATAATGCAAAAGCGCGTGAATTTAAAAATCAAAAACTGTTCATGGCTAATTTTGAATGCTAACACATATGGCGAATTGCAGAAATTTAAATACATATTACAATTTATGACACAACATGTACAACGCAGTTTGAAATTTCATCATTGGCATTAAATTCGAAATCTAAAATTTATAGCGTAATACAGTTCCCAAGTGTATATATATATATATTTTAATATAGCCCAATTTTAATATAGCGCCAAAATTTAAACGTGATAATGCATAGGAAAATAAAGCGCCAAAATTTAAACGTGATAATGCATAGGAAAATATAGCGCCAAAATTTAAATGTCAAAATATATAGCTTAATACAGCGTCCAAATTTAAGATGATACATAGCGCAATACAGCGCCTAAATTTAAATGTGATAATGTAGCACAATATAGCGCCAAAAATTAAATTTTAAAATATATAGCACAATACAGCGCCCAAATTTAAGATGATAAACAGCACAATATAGCGCCTAAATCAAAATGTGATAACACATAGCACAATATAGCGTCAACATTTAAATGTGATAATGTAGCACAATATAGCGCCGTAAATTAAATTTTAAAATATATAGCACAATGCAGCGCCCAAATTTAAGATGATACATGGCGCAATATAGATCCCAAATTTAAGATGATACATGGCGCAATATAGCGCCTAAATTTAAATTTTAAAATAACTGGGATATTAAAATCTATGGCGTTAAACATCGCCCAAAATTTAAATTTGAGAATGAATATATTGTGTAATACAGTTAAATACAAAATCTAAATTTAAATTGAAGAAATTACCGTATGATAGTTTTCATATTAATACAAAGAAATATTTGAGCATTGATCTGCGTCCAAAAAGCATTGAACCTCTTCCAAACCCCAGAAAATCACCCTTTCAGTAACGAAATAAATAAGAGGAGGCACCAAAAATTAAAAAGATTTCCCTAGCTCCGTATATCCCACGTCCAAATTGGCATTAATGAAGCCGGCGACAAAAGTCCCTAATCTCCCTACACAGCAGTAGCAAAAAAAAAGGGAGCTCATTGAAAAAACAATGACGAAAACATTTGATCTGGTATGTTCCTTGCACTTTGGTAAAAAATAATGATGATTACCTTCAACCCCGACCATTTACAATGGACATAATGAGGAAGGACATATAGGGAGTTAAAAAAAGAAAAGAAAAGAGGGGCAGCATGCATAAGAGAATTTTCACAAGTGCCTGCTAAAAGGATGTGATCCTTCCCATGTTAAAATCCCCCCTCGTTTTATAATCTATAACGACTTCATACACAGTGGCAATACATTGTTGAAAGCTCAGTGTGTCTGTTTGGAGAAGACAAAGAAGACATTTGGGCACAGTAGTTCTGGTCAAGCCATGTACGACGGGGTTGTAATGGGCCACAAGTGGGAAATCTACACGTTCCTTTGCCACCATTAAAGATATAGGGAGATAACCCTTTTTTTTAATATTGGTGTCTCTTTATATTGAAGGAGAAGTAATCCCAAGAAAAATTAGATGAGTTGCGGATGCTCTCCTTCTTGATTTTTGAACCAATAGACAAATAATGGGAAGTTTTTTTTTTTGATGTTGGGAAGGGAAAAAAATGTTTATACAGATATTGTGTGCTACCAGAGAAATTTACATATCCCTCATAAATCTCTTTTGCTCATGTAACTGTACACTGAGCCATCGGAGGAGTGCTGGCAGGGAGTAAGTGGTTCGACCAAATAAATTATTTTGCAGGTATACCTATATATTTAGCTATATATACGTCCCTATATACTGTGATGCAAGGGGGAAGGTGTATTAGATGAGCTTAACAAATGCATTTCCTCATGAGCATTTTTTTTTCTCTGTGTATCTTCATTATGATTTTTGTGGTGTTACGGTCAGATTTTTTTTATTGTTCATTATTTATTTGTACCGTGACCTTGCCCCTTGGAGCGCTGTTGGAAATGGGGTTATCCAGGCCACATTTGACAGCCAATTGGGATTGGCTGTAATTTTTTTGCAGGGGGGAGAAGAGTTCATAGAGATTTTTAAGGGGGGATTTTTGAAGGGATATTTTCAGTGTGTACAGAAATCTGTGAAACATACATATAAATGTGCAACGCTTTCGGAATGCAACGCCCAATGAAAGAAAAATTTGTGCATTTGGCGAAGTCAAATTTATTAATTGGTGCTGGTGAGAATTTATCATTTGGCGCTGGCAAAAATGTATCATTTGGCGCTGGCAAATTTATCCTTTGCCGGTGGGAAATTGCAAAAATGTTTAGATTTTATTCCAGGACATTTTTCCATGAATCCCGTTTGTAATAATAATAAAATTTTGCACGAAATGAGGTTTATCTGAAACGCATATTTGCACAAAATCCGGATTATACAAAAGGTTTTTATAGCAGTCTGTAATGTTATGCATTTATTTTGCGTAATATCGAGAAATATGGAGTAATTGTTTTAAATAAAGCTCAAAATTGTTTTGTTTTACGAAATAATTTTGGCAACAAAATCTAGATCGTATTTAAATCGCAATTTTTCATGAATCCGGATTGCATTAATAAATACTTTGGATATTGATCTGATCAAATTTTACCTAAAAATTTTCGTAAACAATTGCCCAAAAATTATCCTAACAAATTCCCTAAAAATTATCCTAAACAATTGCCTAAACATTTTCCAAACAATTGACTAAAACTTTTCTAAAAAAATTGCCGAAAAATGCTCGTAACAAATTGCCTGAAAATGTTTCTAAAAAATTGTCTAACAATGTTCCTAAAAAATTGTCTAAACATTTTCCTAAAAAAATGCCTAAACACTTTCCTATAAAATTGCCTAAAACGTTTCTAAAAAAATGCCTAAAACTGTTCCTAAAAATTGTCTAAAAACGTCCCAAATAAATTTTCTAAACATTTTCCTAAAAAATTGACTAAAACGTTTCTAAACAATTGTCTAAAAGTGTTCCTAAAAATGGCTTAAACATTTTTCTAAAACAATGCCTAAATTTTTTCCTAAAAACATGCCCAAACATTGTCCTAAAAAATTGCCTACTACTTTTTTAAAAACTTTCCTAAAAATGTAGCTAGCAATTGTCTAAAAACGTTCCTAAAAATTGCCCAACAAATTTCCTAAAACATCGCCTAAAAATGCATGGGAAAATTGAAGGTAAATTTGCGTGTACAATTGCGAAAATAAAGCTTGTAAAATTTGTATTGCGTTAATATGCATTGCTATACGTTATACAAAATTTGCCGAGCACCTTTGAAGTAGAACGGCTCGAATGAATTTAAAAATTTGCCTCTAATTTAAAAATTTTCACAGCCATATGCGTAATAAATCCACCTATCTACCTACAAAAAACTAAAAGGAAAGACCTGTTAAAAATAATTTTTCTCCCCACCAAAATGCACGTATCGGAAGAATCACAGAAACCGCATTTAGTATTCCAATCACACTGGCGTAAAACAAAGAAAGGGAAAAATCAACCAATAATTATAACCCAAAGGCCAATGAATATGCATGGGCAGAGTGCACGCAAAGCTCTTAATGGTAAACATAGAGAAAGAGAGACAAAAAAAAGAGAAATCCACCCTAAAAAAATGAGAGAGGAATAATCTCATCACAGCGGAGATCTTTTGAAGTTGGAAGGGAGCAATTTTTGTCTCATTTTGATTACACTTTTACATGCATCGCAGCGCTTTTCAACTTGCCCCGTAAATTCCCAATCAACCCCTTTTTTCCTCCAAGCTACAAACATTTCCCTTCATAAATGCAAGCAATGATGACAATCGGATTTGTTTACATAGACATTTTTTACCTTTCCCAAAAAATGCCGGAAGAAAGGGAGAGGAAACTAAATTTAAATTTTTCCGCCAGCCCCATTAGTCACATGGGTGTGTATTTAAATAAATTCATTGATAAAAATTTACCACTGATTAGAATATCACATGGAAAAAAATGTACAAAAAAAATAAATAGTAGAAGGTGGAGATCCAATCTAATTCTTGTCTCTTCCTTCATAAAACGTGCAAGATTTCTCAGAAATCCCCTCTTTTATGCACTGATAACTAGAATTTACACAAATACGCCCCCACCATGCAGTTTCCCTTTAAATTTCTCATTTTGTGCGTCATCCGCAATTAAAATTCGGGGCGAAATCTCCTTTATCAGATATTTCCTTTGCCGAAAAAAGGGAACTTCTATGGGATTATTTGAGGAATTTCTAAAAAGAAAAAGAAAAATAGTAAAAAGGGAGGAAATTGTGGCATGAAATACTTGGATGGAAATAAATTTGCAAGTAATAATGGATCCCAACAATCGATTAGCACTTGATGGCCAAGCCAGCCAACAATCTGTCAAAAATGCCCTAGAAAATTATCACAAATGTCATTCTCATGTCCAATGCCGATTTCATTGTATAAAACAGGTTATTGATTTTCAAATTCCAATGCATTTTCCCTGTACGTTTTGACTACAAAAAAAAAGAAGTTAAATGAGGAAAATGGGTGGACTTTTTCTTGTGTAAACGTGCAAATGATCAAGTGTGCACTATAATCATTTCACTAATCCCTTGCGTGTCTCGCCGGTTCTGTTTTTTTTTCTCTTTACAGCAATTATGTACACGGCGACTTTGGGTTTACTCAGGTAAACGTCTGCGTATGTATATTTACATGTATAGGTACATATTATCAGATTTTGATGTCTTAATCCTGCAAAATGAATGCAGCATGAATATTCCATTACAGAGGAGTGAAAGGAAAATAGTACAAACAAACGAAAGGCGGAATAAAAGAAAACATCAAATGAGAAATATAAGAGAAAAAAGCCACAACGGGAAACATGAGAGAATAATAGAAGAATACCAAAAATGGAGTCGAAAAAAAAGAATACGAAATCAATAGAAGAAAAGACAATAGGTAAGAATGTAAAAAATATATCAGGAAGAAGAAAATGGGAAAAAAACTAATATGTATGTAAGCAAAATAAAATTAGAAAAATTAAAAATTAGAATAAAATTAGAAAAAAGGAAGAATAATAAAAGGAAAATATAGAAAGAGAGAAAAATCAGAGGAAAATTAGAAAAAAGGATAAAAATCCGAGAAATTTGTTGAAAAAAGGTGAAAACAGAGGAAAATGTGAGAAAACGAGAAAAGGCAGAGGAAAATTGGAGAAAAGGAGAAGCATCAAAAGAAAATAGAGAAAAAGAGAAACATCAAAGGAAAATAGAGGAAAAGAGAAACATCAAAGGAAAATAGGGAAAAGGAGAAACATCAAAGGAAAATAGAGAAAAGGAGAAAAATCAGGGGAAAATTGAAGAAAAAGGAGAAAAATCGAAATAAAGTTTGCAATGAAAAATGTGTGAAATGCTATTTAAATGATAGTGAAAGAGTTTAAAAAAGAAAAGCAAAGTCAGAGAAATAATGAGAAAATCAGAAAAATACCAAAAATATAAAATAAAGAAAGGCTTGAACAAAAAGAAAGCAACATTAATAAAATGAGAGAAAAATTACACAAAAACAAGAAAATTCAGGAAACAATAGAGGAAACGGGAGCATAAGGAAAATCCCAGAGAATAAAGAAACAACACAGGCAAGGAGAGAAAATGCCTTAGAAAATGTTAAGAAAAAAGTAGAAACGAAGAGAAAACAGAAAAGCGGAGAGAATAAAAGACAAGAAAAAAAGGCATTCACACAAGGAAACTGGTAAAAAAAAGTCTAATAAATTGCTACGTATAAAAATAAATAAAATAAAAACACAGAGGGATATACATATGTAAGGGTACGGGGAGCAATTAAATTATATAACACAATTGAATTATTATATTAAAAATATATTTAAATGCATAAAGAGACGGACGAGGTACGGAATATAGAAAAAGAAAATAGAGGAAAAAAGGCATTTAAAAATTTCCCTCACCTTTCCCCATTGTTTAATCACGCGCTCTCATCCTTCGTCGAAGATGACATGAACTTGTAAATTACTTTTCTTTGGAGGGCGTGAATCCACTCTTCGTCTGTCGTCTCTCTCTCTTTCTTTTTTTCTCTCTCTCTTTTTCTCCCTTTACTCTCTGTGTCTCTCTATTCTTTCTCTCTCTCTCTCAATCTGCCATTCAATCTCTCTCCCTCTTCGCGCCTTGGATATATCCCTCCAAATTTCCTTTAACCATGCCCCTCATGACTATATGCATAATAACTATCATTAGACTATATGAAGCCATTCTTTTTTCGCAAATAACAGCAATTTCCTCGGCACTGCATCCTTTCCCAACTTCCACACACGTCCCTCACTTTGCCACTTCGCTCTCTCCTTGGCTCTGTCAGTAATCATAATATCGCCTAATCTCTTACACAAATGTTGACATTTCAATCTGAGAATGTCAAGACAAGCCTTGCACACCAAACGGAAACCAGGAGAGGAAATGGAGAAGCTCTCCTTCCCAAACATTGTAGCACACCCATTATTGTCTTTGGCAAAAAAAAGGAAAAAGGGAGGGAAACCTTGAAATGAGAGTGGAACAAGTGCATTTTTTTGCGGCTGGTAAAGGACCTTTTTTTTCTGGGTGAATGCACCCGATTTTTGTATTTTATTCCATTTTACAGTCGACTCTCTCTACAAAAGCACCCTATCTGCACCAGAAAACGTGCCCTTATAACGAACTGCTGGTATACAGAATTAGTTTAAAAAAATATTAATATTAATTAATTAAGATTATTTTCACGCTTAACTTTGATAATTTTTTAAATTCTAACAATATTTACAAAATTGGGCGTAAATATTTACATTTTAGTGAGAAAAGAATAAAATTGTGCTGGTATAGAGTTTCGGTGCGTTTACAGAGAAAAATTTAATTTTGAAGGGATACCTGACTTAGGCACTAATGCTCTTATAGGGAGAAAGTGTTGTTATAGTGAAGTTTTTAGCCTAACCAAAATTTGGTGTACTTTAAACGGAACTAAATTGAACGGTGAAAAATAGTTTGAACATATTTTTGGAAAGGAAAGATTAGCGGTGATAATCCCAGATTAAAAATATTGCACCAAGAAAGAATTTAAAGTGAAGAAAAACTTGAATTATGGCCATGTAAAGGCAGAGTTAGGACGGAGTTGAAAGGGAAAAAAACGGAGAAAAAATAAGTTAATTTCCTCAACGCACTTTAAAGCCTAAAAAAGTACATCGACATTCCTTTCGCCGGTATTTCCACTCTTCTCCGGATCATTTTTTCCTTTCTTGTTCGGATCCCCCCCAAAAAAATTAAGGCAGCTTGAAATTACATAAGAAATTACGACGTTCCAAGTGCAATGAATGAGAAAGGCTTTTTTATGCATACAATTACAGGAGGCGGCTACTTCCCGCACAAAATATACGTAGCGAGTAAGCAGGGGGAAAAAATTGAGTCAATTTACGAGCGACTAATTTATATAGTTGGAACGGAAGGGGTAAAAAAGAGGACCACCATATACCCTCATATGAAAGGAGATGAGTAATCCTTGGCTAAGTATTAAAAGCCTGGGATGGAAATGGATGGAAGCGGTGTGAGCTTGAAAAAAGAATTCAAAAAATGTAAATTGCCTCGATTAAATACAGAAGAAGAAGAAGAAGTTTCACTTCTTTTTTTTTGCGCTCTTCTTATCTCCTTGAGAAAAGATGGAGAAAAAATAATTCCTGAGAAATGTATGTATTTTTTTTCGAGAGCTTGAACATTTTCAGAGTCACTTGTGATGTAAAAGGCAGACGTGACAATTCTCTTGTGTCGACGCACCTACTTCTTTTATTGGTACAAAATTTTGCTTTTGTTTGGTGCTGTAGGAAAGAAATTTTTTTAATGCTAACGATTTATACTATTGAGAGAAATACTTGCATTTCTGGCTATAATGGCTTGCTATTGTGTTATAAATGGGTTAGCAAATTCGGGCTCAAGTGCAAATTTAGGTGCAAAACTTTGGGCTTAAAATTGGTGCAAATTTGTTTCTATGTAATTCATTTTGCCAAAGCGTAAACATTTGTTTAGAGACATGGACATATGCACATATTTCCTAACAAAATGTGTGTACATACATAAATATTTCCAGATAAATATGTATAAATATTTCCAAAATAAATGTGTATAAATATTTTCTAGATAAATCTGTATACATATTTCCTAAATAAGTGTGTATAAGAATTTCCTACATAAATATGTATGTATATAAATATTTCCTAAATAAAAATCTACACGTATTTTCTAAAAACAAATGTGTATAAATATTTCGTAAATAAACATGTATAAATGTTTGTTACATAAATATGTATAAACATTTCCTGGATAAATATGCATAAATATTTCCTAATTTCCTAGCTAAATATGTATAGGTATTTCCTAAATAAATGTGTATAAATATTTCCAAAATAAATAAAATAAATATGTACAAATATTTCCTAGATAAATATGTATAAATATTTCCTAAATAAATACATATAAATATTTCATAAATAAATGTATATAAATATTTCATAAATAAACTTGTATAAACATTTCCTGGATAAAAATGTATGGTAAAGGTTTTTAAAAATGTTATTTTACAGACGAAATTTTTGAAACCAGAAATCTTCTGTTTCCGTACGGATTTTATGGCGATTTGGTCTTCAAAAAAATTTGAATTTACGCCTCAACGTATTTTATACTTAAAAAAATTAGTTTTCAAAACAACACAAAATGTTTAATCCAGCAGCGGATATTTATTTCAAAACGAACTCATTAAAAAATGGAAAACCGTTGCTGTTCAGAGTCA
This sequence comes from Disparrhopalites patrizii, assembly GCA_034698585.1. Classification (NCBI taxonomy): domain Eukaryota; kingdom Metazoa; phylum Arthropoda; class Collembola; order Symphypleona; family Sminthuridae; genus Disparrhopalites; species Disparrhopalites patrizii. The sequence goes on along the minus strand of JAQGBT010006754.1, from coordinate 2,053 downwards.
GACAATGTTTTGTGATCATGTTAGGAAATTTGTGCATTAATATAATATATTTAATTAAGTATAATCTAGTATAACGTAACAGCTAATCTGCTCACAATGTATAACAAATGCAAATTTGGGTACCATCACAGCTATTATATAAATTTGTTTATATAATAAGTGAGTAATGCTTTTGCTAATCCAAATTTGCATGTTTTTTCCCACTAAACGTCAAAATGTAGAAGACGGCCTATCCCCGCATAAATTATGCATTGTCCGTAAAGGTGCAAATTTCTCGTAATATTCCGTCATCCTTAGCACGGGAAAAAAGTGCAAATTTTCCGCGAATTCATGCGGGCTCCCAGCTCGAGACTGTCCAAGGTACTTTCTTTCATTTTTCATTATTTACCAAAGCTCTAAAGTATGACTCGGCAAGAAAAATAGGGAATATATGATCCTATATAGAACAAAACGTAGGGATACCACACCAAGAAAAATGGTCAAGAACCTTTTGGGACAATTTTTTTTATTCTCCGTCAAATACGCAAAAAAATCAGGTAATTTGATTTAACACAATGCCAAAGGAAAAAAAATCTACGATGGGGTTATTACACCATGGGCAAGGCCCATGCCGTGGCATTCCAAATGAGAGAAGACATAGAACCAAATTTTTTTCCGTTCGTGTGTAATGTAATAAAATCACCAATAAAATTGTAACAATAATGTTTCCTACGCAAAATCTTGGAACCATGCCTAAAAGGGGGAGAGGTCGAGAGAGAGAAAAAAAATTTGGCAGTGAAATATTTTACCATTAAATCTTTGGGGAGAGATTAAACACCAATTCGATTTTTTTTTCTTTTTTTTTCTCCTACAAAAATTCCAAAATGAGAAAAGACGAGAGTGGGAGAATGATCAGTTTTTTTCTGTTATTGATTGTCACCTGCCCACCCTCCGATGTTATCCCTTCAATTCTTCCCTTTGGGCTCCTCTCCCTTTTTTCTAACGGGATTTCCCTTTGTGGGGGTGGCAGCTAGCTATTTCTTGGTGTAGTTTATTATTGTTGCCGTTTATTATTATTATTACTGACATTGACTTGCCCTTGGTTGCTACCAGATTGGTCCTTCCTTGAATTTGGAAGCTGTAATTTTGCAATCATTTGGTCAAGCTTTATTAGGTGATGGCTCACTCCCATTCCTTCACCGAATATCCCATAAAACCTATATTAAAACTATATAAATGCAAAGCTTGAATAATCACGCAAATTTTTCTTCACTAATCTTTTTCACTAACGAAAATTTGTCTTCACTAATTTGCTCCGCGTTCTTGCAGTGCCAGTTTTTACTGCAATGAGTTCTACAATTCGGGAAATAAACAAATCAAAAATGTGCTTATAAGCACTATATAAGCGCTAAATAACTATAGTTATTTAGCGTTTTTGTCCAAATCTCGCGTATAAATCCGTTTGTTAAAATCTCCATTAAAATCGGGTTTGTTTGCCCACAACAGAAAACATTTTAGGAGAAAATTCCCCATTAAAAGCAATGTTACAGAAAATATTGGGAGAGCCTTCAATTTCTCAGTGCAAAATTTTGCGAAAAAACCCCTTTTTTTATTTTGGAAAGATTAAACGACACTCCAAACATTTTATTATTTACTGTATTTATTTATTGTTTTTTTTATCCAAACATTTTATTATTTATTTGCATTATTAAAATGCAATCTCCGCTGTAGCACAAATTTGGAGTTAATTTTTCTTGGTGTTTGGCCAAATTTAAAAAAAGTGAAGACAATGTAAAATTAAATGTTTGTTTAAATTACAGTCAAATTTTTGTGGGAAATAAATTTCTTTATTGTTCTCTTTTTGTATTGTTACAGTCGACTCTCTCTATAAGAGCACCCGCAATCTGCACCAGCAAGTTTGCTGTTATAACAAACTGCTGGTATAGAGAATTAGTTAAACAAATATTAATATTAATTAATGAGGATTATTTTCAGGATTAACTTTGATAATTTTCCAAATTCTAACAATATTTACACAATTTGGCGTAAATATTTACATTTTAGTGAGAAAAGA
>JAQGBT010006753.1:0-11962 GCA_034698585.1 Disparrhopalites patrizii | reverse complement strand
AGAGAATTTTTCACAAAAATTAACATAAATAAAAGATAATTTTTCACAAAAATTAACATAAATAAAAGAGAATTTTTAATCAACTGATTAATAGATGAAGGTCACCCAGGGAGACCAGACGATCGGGGAGATCCTCCAAAACTACGACTGCTGTTCCTCCTGCAACCCCCAATACAGCCTCATGGACGAGAACGGCGAGCCTCTCCTTCACATCCTCGTCCTGGACGGCGGCTTCTGGTGTGGCATCCTCGGCGTCCGGAAATTCATGATCGTCAATGGGTCCAAGGAGACGATGGTGGGTGAGATTGACAATGAGAGTCAACATGCTCGGGTCATCCGGAGATGGTGGCGGGGACCTTTCAGAAGAAAATTGCTTGCGGATGAGAGGAGGCCTATGACGGAATACAAGATTGTCCTCTGGGGGGATGACATCCCCCTCCAGGCAAAGATCCTTCTCGTCGCTGCCGCCTTCACTGTGGTAAATCTCCCCTGTAAACCGTCCTAAATGCGGAGTCTCTCTATAACAACATTATTCGTCATCCTTCCCTTGAATGTTCTTATAGAGTTGCTAAAATTAAAAATAAGTTAAACTGTTGTTACACAGAACATGAATAATTTTGGGGCAAAATGATACTAAAGTGCAAAAATCCCATTTTAATTGGACAAGCATGCATGCGTTTATGCAAATTACAGAATTCTATTTGAAACTTTACGATTTGGCTCCAGCGCCGTGTTTAGTTTCACCACTTTGCCCGCTCAAAAAATGAATGCTGTTACATTCAATTCTCTTAATAACGGACCTCCTTTTAAAATTTTTCCACTATAACGGTGTTCACAAACCCGCCCGACACCATTTCAAGGCTAAAATCTTCCTCTATAACGGTTATTTTATAACGGTTTCTTCGTTATACCGGGGAAGCTCAGAATTCCCGACCAATAAATGTCTTTTCCTATAACGGTTTTAGGCCACGCCCTCACACGCTATACCGGTTTTTTCAAATTTATCAATCCCCCGCCATTAATTCCTTTTTGCTATAAGGGTTTTATGCCCCGCCCTCACACGCTATACCGGTTTTTTCAAATTTATCAATCCCCCGCCATTAATTTATTTTTGCTATAACGGCTTTATGCCCCGCCCTCACACGCTACAGTCGACTCTCGCTATAACAGCACCATATAAAGCATCAAATTTTGCTTGTTACAGCGAAAAACTGTTGTAGAGAGCAGACATTTCTATGTTAGCAATTGGAGAAAGTTTTTGAGGGGAACATTTTTTGCTGCTGCTATAGCAAGAGTACTGTTATAAAGGGGACTGTTATAGAGAGAGTCGAATGTATACCGGTTTTTTCAAATTTATCATACCCCCGTCATAAATTCCTTTTTGCTATAACGGTTTTAGAACCAAGGCCTCACACGCTATACCGGTTTTTTCAAACTTATCAATCTCCCGCCATAAATTCATTTTTGCTATAGCGATCTTAGGCCACGCCCTCACACGTTTTTTCGGTAATTTCAAATCCCCCGCCATTAAAACAGTTTTTTAACGGTTTTTCTAATACCGTTATACCGGTTTTACGGGCTGCTTTTTGCTGAACCGTTATAACGGGAATTGACTGTATAGGGAACTTCTAACACGTGTACATATTCTATTGTGAATGGCGCGGAAAAATATACAGTTACAATATTGCATACAATAATATAATAATATACTGTTAATATATTGTTACAGAGAAATCTTGTTATAGAAATATCGCTACAGTCGACTCTCGCTATAACAGCACGCTATAAAGCATCAAATTTCGTTTGTTATAGCAAAAAACCGTTATAGAGAACAGACATTTCTATGTTAATGAATGGAGAAAGTTTTTGAGAGAAGCATTTTTTGCTGCTGTTATAACGAGAGTACTGTTATACAGGGGACTGTTATAGAGATAGTCGACTGTATACAGTGAAATTTTTTCATAAAAAGTCTTTTTATATAACAACATTTCCTTATAACAACAGTATTTTTCCAGCCCTTCGTTCATATAAGGAGCATATTTAATGTTCTATATAACAACTTTTCCCTGTAACAATATTTTTTGCCCTTCCCTTCGGAGTTGTTGTACAGAGACTTCACTGTATGGAACAAGTTTTTAGCGTATAAAAGCTACGGGGGAATGACAAATCTTGTTGTAGGGAAAATCTTGTTATATAGAGGCTAGTTATAAATAAACTCCGCCGTTTTACATCACGCACGATACGACCAGGAATATAAGGCCCTAAAAACGAGGTCGTAAAAAGGAATTAAATCCAGATTTATTGACCCACCGGAAGGTATATAAACTATAAGGAAGTTCAAGGGAGAGAATTATGTCTTTCCTTGTTGTGATAGCCCCTTTATGTCCCCGTTTAACTACCCATTTCACGCTTCCGGAGAATCTCTATAAAGGCGCTTTTGTGTATTTATGTACCTTGATTTTCTGTGTTATTCTCAAAGCTCATAAATGCCTTCTTTTTTTGTCTCTCCATATAGCATTTCCATGACACGGTCTTCAGATTCAGGAGGAAGGGAAAGAAGGAATGCGACCAATTCGAGCCTCTGACCTAAAACCGGATTCATTTGTATACAACCAATTTCAATGGAGGAGACTTTCACATTAATAAAAAAAATGTAATTTTCTACAATAAGCCCGTTACACTAACAAATGATACAAAAATGCTGTATTTGCGTATACTGGAGATGATATAGTTTGTAATTAAAAGCCATTCTAAACATGTATTTCTGTATTCCTTTTGCCATTTGAATAAATGGAGGAGAGTATGTATGAATTATGAGTTCTTCGGATGTTCCTAAATAATAATATTGCTTTTGCATTGCCGGGGAATATTTATTACTTGGTGAGTCCCACAGAAACTTCATGTGACCCACCCATTAGCGTTATGAATAAAGTTCCTCATCGATTATACCTTCTTCTCGTTTGATGAATTAAGATTCCTTATTCGGAGATTTAAATACAAAAGTATCAATTTCGAGTACAGTGGAGTCTCTATATAACAACTCTGAAGGGAAGGGCGAAAAATACTGTTAACAGAAAAGTTTTTATATGGGACAAAAAATGTGTAGCTTATATATGTACGAAGGGCGGAAAAAATAATGTTGTTGTATAGAAAAATTGTTATGAAAAGACTGGTTATAAAGAGACTCCAAAGGGAAAAAATATTGCTGCTTGGTAGTGGTGTTATATGGAACACTTGCACTTTGCATGTACGAAGAGCGGGAAAAATAATGTTGTCATGGAGGAATGGTATTACGGTGGAGTCTCTCTATAACAAGTCTCTTCATAACAGCATTTCTCTATAGCAACATAATTCTTCCAGACCTTCGTACAAGGTTTATATTTTTTGTTCTATATAACATCATTTTCGTGTAACAACATTTTTCTCCCTTTCCTTCAGAGTTGATATATAGAGACTCCACTGTATAAAGAGACTTCATTATACATAAAATACGCAGGAAGTTTCAGGCCAAAAAATATATTTGGTACATATATACAGTGTACATATTCTTTCTTCTATATAAAAATTTTCCTTATACAGTCGAGTCTCACTATAACAGTGTCCTGCGGAATCCAAAATTTTGCTGTTATAAAAGGAAGGATGGTGTATATAGAGAACATAATTATTATGATATTCCAAGTACAAGGTTCTGCGAACTTTCTAACATTGTGGAGAACATGCTGTTATATAGAGTTCTCTGATGAAGAGACTCAGCTGTACAGTGGACTCCCTCTATAACAACTCTCCTTATAACAACTCTATGTTTCAGCCATTCGCATATATAGTGTACACATTTAACTTTCTCTATAACAACTTTTCCGTACGCTACACAGTGAGCTCTCTACAAGAAGTCTTCTTATAAAAACTTTTTCTCTATAGAACAAGTTTATTTTTCAGCTATTCGTATATTACTAATATATAGTGTACACAATCTACTTTCTATATATAACGTGTCCATATAACAACCGCATTTGAAATTTGCGCTTCAGGGTTGGTATAGAGAGAGAGTCCACTGTAGTGATATTGCATATTAGCTACAGGGCTGAGAAATTTGCTGTTATAACAGAACAACTTGTAATAGTGTGTATTGTTACAGTCTCTCTATAATAACACTGAAGGGTATGGAAGAAATATTGTTACCGGGAAATGTGCTGGAGATTGAACACGCTGAGTGAAACATAAATGTTCTGAGAGAAGACTGTTGTAGGAAAAAGTCGTTACAGTGACAGCTGCTATAGGGAGTATCCACTGTAATCCATTTCCCTAGCGTGTCAATATATACCCGATGGGTGGAAAATAGTAAGCCATCTAATTCCAAAGGCAATTATTCATCGTTCTTCATTAGCAAAATTAAAATGTTATGCCCTCAGGGGATTGGGCCAGCTGTCATTTTTCAGTCTCAACTCTCAATCCAGCCATGCAACCAGAATTTGTGTACTAAAATCTCTTTTTACGAGTTTTTTATATAGTTTAAAGTTACTCTGGAGTGGCTGTGCCTTGAAACAAATTAATTGGAGAAAGCCCTATACACAATCTTTGGAGAATGAGCATTGATTTTCCCATAAAAACTTTGGTTGGACGAGAATGAAACTTCTTTTTTTTTGGAAATCCAGTAAATGCTAAAAGGAGCGTTTGTCTGTACAGAATACATAAGACGTATCTATGTTGGTAAATAATTTGTCGGCCTCGGGTTGTTCTTTTGTTTTGTGTATGGAAATATGTATATATTATATGCAAAGGTTTTCCCCGGTTATCTATATAACGCTAGATATATATATATATATATGCATAGGTATTTATATGGACGTACTTCGAACGTTGTTGGGGAAAGACATTTTTTCCAACTGCAGAGTGGAGAAAGCTGGCAATGTTCCAGTACTTACTCTGCCCTTGCCGTTTTTTTCATAAAATGCATTAAAACTATTCATTTTGGCAATGAAAAGTCTGTCAGAGACATTTCGTGCATGTGTTTTGTGTGGGTACTGCTACATTTTATTGCATGGCGTTTAATTTCTGATTATTTATTCGATATTTATGAACGATCCACCTATACATATCGGAGACGTAGTTTATTTGATCATCTCCACCCGGCCTTACTGCTCAAAATCATCGTTTCCATTCCAATTCTAATGAATTAAATGATAATTGCTCAAATGCACGAACTTGGCAATTTACTTTATGATTTTGCACTCTTTAGGATATTGAAATGCTTTTCCATATTTATACTAAAGGGACAGAAATTTTTATCCTAATAGAAAAACAGTATGTGTATGTACACACATAGCCTGCATTTATTTATTTCCAATAAAAATTAATGTGCCAACTTTTGAATTAGATATTCGCGAAAGCTATCAGCAACAACATTGCTTGCGAAGAAAGACGTAATAATTGATTTTTAAATTTGCAATACTAAAACATCTAACAATTTTTTTTCGAAGAGAAACAATAGACTCTGCAACAGTAAATTTGTACCTTTTCCTGGGAAATTACTTTGTTAGAAATTAAACAATACATGGATTGCATATATGGAAATACAAATGATATACAAATTCAGCTTTTCCACTGGAAGCATTGGCGTGTTTCTTTATTAACAATTGCCTACGTTGAGCAATTAAATTGAGTAATGCTTGCAGGAAATTCCCGAGTATCACGATGGCATCCGCCATCCTCTTGGGTCACCGCCGTTGCCATGGAAACGCAATGGAGATCCCGGTGATTGCAATGGCATTGCTGGTCCCATAAGCCGCTTGGGCATCCCACTTTGTCCCCGGCGCCTTTGACGCTCACCAGTGTACTCCCAGGCGTTCCCCGCACTGTCCATGCTGTTTTGTAGGTAAAAAGATTCAACTCAAAATATATTAATTAAAATTTAAATCTTAAAATTTATTCTAGAAACAATGACTAAATATTTAGATTCAGCCAATTAATTTTTTTTTAGATTAGTCGTGTCAACTCACATTTGTTTATTAATTAGCTTGATGGACACCTGGCGTCGTGGTCGAGGCGGTTGGAACAAATTTTGAACATCCTCCTCTGTTTGTGCTTTACTGAGGCGCGTCTTTCCGAGTCTATAAATGATTAATTCCCGGAGATTATACCTTATTCCATAAGATCGTAAATTTTGTGTAATTATAGTAACCCACATTTTTAATCGCCCACGTACCTCTTCATGCTCAGGTTAATTCCACTCCCAAAATCAAGGACGAAGAGGATGACAACCGTGATGATAAAGCCCAGGTGTACGCCCGAATTTTTCATAATGGAAATGGATGTTTTCTAAATTTTGATTTGAATCTAGAATATTTTTATGAATTTCTAAAAATCTTGGAGGATTTTGGTGAGAAATAATTACCACCGGATTAATTGGTGCCAGGCACCTCGCCGTCGAAAAGGAAAGTGACAAAGGAAGTGGACTACTAATACAAATTGAAGGCGATTGTCCTTTCCTATTAAGAACGGTCATTGAGGTGATTGTTCCGTTCATTAAATCATGAATCATGACATGTGGAATTATTGAGCTTAAACAATAATTCAGTTTGTATTTTTAGATCGAACTCTTCTTTGTTGTCACCGTTGTGCGTATATGTACATTAATTCTAGTTTTTGAGAGTAATAATTTGGGGAAATGAGTAATATGCCGAAATATGATGCTTTGATAAAAATATTTGTTATTCTCCCCGTAGCATTTTTAATTTATACATTATGAACTGGTTCTATATAACAATATGTATACAGTGGAGTCTCTGTATAACAAGTCTCTTTATAACAATATTTCCATATAACACCATTATTTTTCATGCTCATCGTACATGTAAGGTCCATATTTAATGTTCTGTATAACATTTCTTTGTAACAACATTTTTCGCTCTTCCTTTCAGAGTTGTTATATAGAGACTCCACTGTATAACATTTCTCTGTAACTATATTTTCCCCCGCCCTTCGCAAAATAATACACGTGTTAGTTCCCTATAACAACATTCATTATTTAAACGGGCCAAAGGGTGAAGCTAAACACCGCGCTGGAGCCAAATTATCAAGTTGCAAATAGAATTCTGTAAGCATGAAAAACAAATAACAAATGCACAAACCTATTTAAAAATGGGTTTTTTATACTTTAGTATCATTTTGCCCCTAAATTAATCATGTTTTGTGTAACAACATTTCTGTTTAGCAACATTGTTTGTCCTTTCCTTGAATGTTGTTATACAGAGACTCCACTGTACAGCATACAGTGGACTCTCTCCATGACTTTATTTTTCAACCCTTCGTATATGTATGTAGTGTATGCATATTAAATGTTCCATATAACAACTTTTCCATATAATAACAAATTTTTCCCTTCCCTTCAGGGTTGTTATAGCGAGAGTCCACTGTATATGTTTCTCCAGGTTTCATTTTTAGCTAGCCTAGCACCACGTTTTCCTCTTGATTCATGATGTTTCACGCACTGAACGCGAGCTACGATTGTCCTTTTTAAAAATAGATCCTTATAACGGCTTTCTCTATAACGATTGTAGAAAATTCTTCTCTCGAAAACTTTACCCAATGGTTAATGCTTTCATTTGTTTACATCCAGTTTTGGTACTGCGATGCAAAATAGTTTTTTTTTGTTGCAAAAATATACATTTCTATATGTACGTATTCCTCTACAACTCTACATAATACAATCTGTAATACATATAATAGAGTCAATAAATATTTGCGGAAAAACAAATTATTGGAAAACATTTAACATGGCATTTTGCGGTTACATTTATACACCGTGCATCTCTCTATTTATGACAATTTACGTGTAATTTTGCGGTTTCGCATTCCCATCAATCAATCCAGTTCTTGCGAATGCGGATCCCTGTTACTTTCCAGTGGAACAGCTTTTATTCCTGGAAATGTTTACGGTATATCCAGATATGAAAAACAAACGAGGATTTAAACTGGTAAGTATGACTTGTCAATCGCAGGTCCAAGTAGAACAAATCCGGCTAAGTCTTTGGTATAAATTCCCGTAGATTTTGCCAAATGGATATTCAGTTCCTTTTTTATATTCAGCAGAAGAATCTTACGCTTGCTGACAAGCTAAAATACCTAAAATTTCCATAAGAAAAAGCAGCTTGTTGGACAAGATGAAATCCTTGGTGACTCTGATTCTTTTTGGAGCGGTTGCTGCTTGTATTGGTATATGCAATATCTCACTTGTTTCCGTTTTCCGATGCGATTCCACGTTCGGAGAGAAAATTTTAGGGATTAGAAAGATATTATTTCAAAATTCGTCCAATTTGTTTCAATAATGCAATTGTCTGAAATTCTACATTTGTGCAGCACAACAATCCGGAAAATGCTCCTACTATGGCGAGCCCGGAGAAATCCCCCAGGGCTGGCCCGTCTACTGTGACCAAGACAGCCCCGAGGGCTTCGATAACATGGCCAGAAAGACGGCTGCGCCCAACGTGCCCGCAATGTGTGGGAAAAGGCTTCGAGTGACGAATACTGAAAACGGGCGAACCGTCGAGGTTGATGTCAACGATAAGGGACCGGATCAATCCGTTCATCCGGATAGAATCCTTGATTTGACCTACGCAGCTTTTGGAGACATTGCCGACCACGGCCAAGGGATCATTTCCTGCTCCTATGAAATTATTGGGTGATTTTTGGTCCATATTTCCAAAATATAGCATAACGAGTTTCAAGTTGAACGATAATACCTGTTAATATAAAATTTTAGAAACGACCCATTCCACTATTTTTCACAAATTTTTATAAGTTGTATAAATTAATAAATTTTCAAATTCGGCAACAAATTAAATGTGGTATGGTGGGTAAAGTGGGGTGTGGGGTAAAGGGTGTTGCTGATACATTAATTTCACCTAATTTTAATTCTAATATACGCGGACATATATTTATTACAAGTGTTTAAATTTTTCTAAATTCCAGATATATATCTATATATGCATATTACAAATGCGCGAATTTTTCTAAAACATTGCGATTCATGTATTACAAATGTGCAAATTTTGTAATATTCTTCCAGATGTAAACATGAATTAAAAATGCACAAAATTTACTAACATGCTTACAGATATGTGTATTACAAAAGTGCAAATTTTTCATAGACACTTCGACATATATACGCATAACAAATGTGTAAATTTGTATAATATACATACTTTCAGATACATATACATATGTATGTAGTACAAACTTGCAAATTCGGAACCAAAACAATTTTCACATTGCATAGTGTGTTTCCAATTTCATCCAATATTTCTACATCGGAATTCGCTGTTGCTTGACTCACTCATGCGCAGATCTGGAAGGGTAAACAAATATGTATATTTTAGATCATCCACCATTTAAAACGAAATTGGCTTATTTTACCAATAGTTTTAGTATACTGTAGCATCCTCATTTTATCGCTGTACAGTACACATATACATATGTACGAGTGCAATGAGGAAGGAAAAACATTTTGTCCACGTAAATTTGTGCACGAAAACATTCTAGAATCCACCGGAATTACCTCCATCAGAGCCTGTTCGTAGCGTCGATGGATGTCATTGTGAGCCTCACACATCACCATGAACGGCTCAATCTCCCACAGCGTCACGTTCTCCGAAAATTCTGAGGATGTAATTAGCCAATTAATATAAATAAATTCCGAGTGTAATGCTTTGGTTAGTTTCAAATGTCATGTTTGGATAAGAAACCTTTCTTGGATTAGAAAATGCACTAATAAACGGTACCAGATATCAAAATCTTATTCGTCCGATTTATCATGGACTCCTGGATTTCCAACGTGTAATTGGCGGGGTCGGGGATGTCCGCAATAAGCTTTCTCTTAGTTACAAATTTAGCAAATGCACTTTGGTCCAAGAATGTTGCCATATAAAACGTCCCATTGACAACGATTTTTGGGGTAGAATACGCATGCCGAGCCTCCTCGTACGTCCTGGGAACGTTCTGCATCATGAATTTGTCAATAGTCGGTCCTCTAGTGTTGAAATAGCTGTGGTACATGCAATACTTGAGGCACTGAAATTGGACAAGAATCTAGCTTAATTGGCAATATATCCATATGAAAATTTTTGTAACTTCAACATTGACAAAAGCCAATATTACAAATGACAAATTTTGAGTGAACAGAAATGAAATATTATATTTAATACTTTAATTAATGTACCAGCTGCTGAGCATCGCTCTCCTCGTACGTTAAATTCTGCATGTAATAGCCTCCGTGAGACTTGCGCGGCATAGCCATCATCATAGTTTTCAGACATTGTCGGTCCCTTTGTTCAGGCTCGCGCGGGAAATATTCAAGGCGCAAAGGAATCACCTTGTCCTTGCAGCAGTCGCCCCGAGCGTGAATTGTTTCCTGATACACGTTCTTGCAGTCTTCCTATATACATGAACGATTTGAGGAAACTCGCATAAATTATGTACAGTCGACTCTCGCTATAACTGCACCCTATAAAGCATCAAATTTCGCTTGTTATAGCGAAAAACTGTTATAGAGAACAGACATTTCTACGTTAACAAATCGAGAAAGTTTTTGAGGGGAGCATTTCTTGCTGCTGTTATAACGAGAGTACTGCTATACAGAGGACTGTTATAGGGAGAGTCGACTGTATTATCGATTATTATATTACTATTAAGTGAATATTATATGAACAAACAACAAATTTTTTACGCGGTCCAATTCCTTGATATCATTCAGGGTGACGTTTTTCCCCTCACAAAACCCTCTCTCAATGAGATGATAGGCGGCACGCACGGCTCGAATGCCTCCATTCTCTGATTAGTCGGTCGGTAAATAATTAAATAAAATTTAGCAATTTAGCGTATATCGAAACGCAACAACTGCATTCCCGTAGCATGTACAAATTTTGAGTATAGGTTAAGCTCAAATTTATACTCTAATCCTTTGTGCATGACTGAGCTGAATTTTAAATTGTATATTGAAATATTGGAATATCAATTTAGATTTGAAGCAGATGTAAGGATTAGAATTTAAGTATGTAGATAATACGCGTTAATTATGATTAGCGGCAAGTTCAGATATTAACATCTGCTCCTCATCGTGACGAGGCTTACGTTGGAATTTGAGTAGGTTAGACGTTTCGGTGGCTTGCTCCCTGATCTGTTCCTTGATTTTGACGGGGTAGTTTTTCGTCATAACGCTTGTGTACATCACCAAACTTTTTATGTCCGTGATTTTGGCTGCTTCTAGGATGCATTGGTACACAAACCACTGCAAATTGTTTCGGTTTTTTATTGTAATTATAAAATTGTGTACGCTGCATATACAATAAAAAAATTTGACCCGACTATTATAGTTCATGTTACGGTTTTTTTAAATAAAAAAAATTATAAATTTTCAACCAAATTTCTTTCCTGTTGCTTGGATTGTGATAAATGTCTTTTTTGTAGTCGTGCAAAACGGAGAAGACATTTTGTATGCACAGTATTTTAATGCAGATTTGTAATTATTTGAAATACATATGATGTATTAATTTTGAGATTTTAATTTGAAATATTCTTCATTCAAATCGAGTTAGAAGTGATCAACTTTTTCACGCCCAATTCAAAATATAAGAGTTTTTGATTAAACCGAGACCACAACTAATAATTGTGGCAATTTAATTTAAAAGGTTTATTTATGGATTCTGCAGCTTTGCTACAAGCAACAAATATGCTATATATAAGTAAAAATATACTCTTGTTGTGGAAAAATTTACATTAGAAATTTGACCAAAGGTAATTTTTTTAATCATTTTTAAAGCATTGCTGATTTTAACAATGTCTTCTCTCTGCAATATTTATGATGCAACAAAAAAGATGATTTCGTCAAAAATTCTCATTTCGTGAACATGGCGAGGAAAAATGTCCATAACTTTGCATATAGGACATGTTTTGGTAACTCCGCAATGAA
>JAQGBT010006752.1:0-11963 GCA_034698585.1 Disparrhopalites patrizii | reverse complement strand
CTTTGCGAAGGACTGTCCTATTTGGATCATGTACGCTCAGTTAATGGCTTTGCGGATAAGAGAGCAAAGGATTGGAGGGGAAACGAATGTGCAAGAATGATCTAACGGTCAAAAAACTGCAAACTGCATACACAAGTCCGTGTTTGCTCTGGGAGGAAACAGGGTGGGAAAGGGGAAGAAAGTAATCATAAGTAAATAACACTGAGAATAATGGGAAGAAGAAAAAATACAATAAAAGTAATGGCAATAATAATGCGATGATGAAAGCGGAATAGAGTAGAAAAAAATTGTTGCAAGTTGCAATGTATAAAAAGAAGAATTGTTTTGTTTTGCCGGGGTTGAACATGGCCGATTACCTTTTTTGGTTACCGCCTGGTTATTATGCGATATGATGAATACATATACAAAAGCACAAACAAAAAAAGAAACGGTCCAATAGCCTTTATTGGTAAAGGGGGGAAATGTTATAATAGCAGTACAATTTTCAGCAAGGAATATGACAAAAGGGAAATCGTTGATGATGACGTTGACGTGCGTTGAAAACCCCAAATGAGAAGGATCTTGTTTAGCTCTTCAATGATAAATCTATTAATGTATTATAGCAAGCAGATCATTTAGACGCCAGGGAGTTTCTTGCTGGTGATGAATACTTATGTTTCATATTATTATACGAATTGTTATTGTATATTGTATATTGTGAACTCTTTTTTGCACGAAAAAGACGAGGCAAATGTTTGAGCAGTTTTTTGAGGCATAAATCACATCACATATTGCGACTGGTGAATGTTCTAATGCAATTACCTAGTTATTACGGGTGCCAATCACTTAATAGATTGTATTGCACCAAATCTTTCTTACGTTTCCCCGCAAGCTAAGTTTTAGTACATCCGAGATGTACAATTAATAAAACAACGAAAAGGGATAATTTGCTGCTGTCAAGATTTGGAGATGATGTGGATTTTTTATGATGATTTTTTTTAGAATAGTTAAAGCATGTTCTTGCTATTATAAATGAAAGTAAAATATTGATGGGAAAAAATCAATGAACTAATTTCCTTTTTTTTTCCTTCTGGAAAAATAGGCCGAGGCTGAAGTTGCTGCTCTGAACCGTCGTATCCAACTTCTTGAAGAGGATTTGGAACGATCTGAAGAACGTTTGGGAACTGCCACCACCAAATTGGCTGAAGCCTCCCACTCTGCCGATGAGTCTGAACGGTAAAAGCAAAACACGACAGTTTACACGCACAATAAAGAACACTTTAAAAGCAGTATTTCAGTAATACAGAAAGAAGCCTTTAATCAGTTATCATAAATTTTAGAAGGAACTGTAGGACTTTCAGCAGAAGATTGAAAGGTAGGCAAGTACATATATATATGTACATAGTACATATGCATATATGTGTGTATGTATCTCAGAAAGAAACAACTTGTTGACTGTTAATGTGTTAACATAGTTTGATTCAGTTCAGAAGAAGATAGCAGAATTTGGACAGGATTTGAGCAAAAATAACCAAATGCAGCAAATAAGAAAGTCATACTTGTAGATGCAAACAGAAATTAGCTGTTTTGATAGAAAAATACTAACAGTGAGATCAGCGTTACGTAGATGTAGATAGATAGAGATATTTAAACAATGATCTTCGAAACGAGGGAATGTTTAGAGGTCTAGACACCATTAATAATTAGCTAAATACGAAAGAAATTGAAAAAGTGGAACTCGAAGGTATTTTATTTTGATGCTAATGTTCTATATATGTAGGTTATACTTAATGAGAAACCAATGGATTTTTAAATCTACGTGTTTTAATTTGACTTTTTTATCGTTCTGAAGACTGAAATTGTGAATTTTTGCATGATAAAACTTAGTATTTAAAAATTAGTACCGCAAAGTGTTTTATGAGAGTAATTTTAAGCGAGACTTGTTTTTTAGAGCGAATTCACGTAAATGTGCTACATAATTTGTGCGTTTATAAAATAGTATTTAAATATTTACTATGTACGCGTATAATAAATGTCTAAAAAAATGACTGAACACAAAATGCAGAATAAGGAAAGCATTAGAGAACCGTGCCAACATGGAGGACGACCGAATCGGAATTTTAGAAGCACAATTAGCTCAAGCTAAATTAATTGCTGAAGAGGCAGACAAAAAATATGAAGAGGTAATGTTGCTATGAAAGTATACTCACGAAAATGCAGAATTTAAATTTTATTATGAAATTTTATTATGTAAAAAAATACACATTGCCAAAAATAAGGTTTTGTTATAATTTTGAATTTGAAGTTATTTTGTTATTTCCCCCAATCTGTGTTTTTGAATTTGAATCAGTTGTTGGTATTATTTTAATTTGGTAAATTGGCCTTGATTCGTGGAAGTAATTTTTAAGCGTTTCTGAAAGTAATTTTAATAAGGCTCAAACAATAATTATTTTGCCTTGTCCTTTCATTTTTTTAATTGCCCTCGTTTGTTTTCGAGAGATAAAACTATAACTTTTGAAGGGGGGCTACTAATGGGAAAAATAATTGATCTTTACAATTTGAAAATGGCATATTTTGTATTTTGAATATTTTGTGGGAGGGATTTGCTATTGGAAGACATTGTAATCTTGTAAATACTTTTGCGATTGAATATGGTATATGAATGTCAGGTTCTGGCCACACTGATTCGACACAGTTCCTTTTCTGTTACTATGATTCTGTATATGATTTATTGTTATTGTTTTCCACCTTATTAATCCTTTCTTCCCAAATATCATATCCCCGTCCTTCTCTTCGAAAAAATTGTTATTAGAGTGGTTTCTAAGTAGTCACGTATTCATGTAATTAAAAAAATATAAGCACGGGAATATACTCATCAAGATGTTAAACTGGAAGAATCTGGCGGAAGAAGAATTTTTTAGAGACGAGATTGAAAATCTGGTGTAAATATTAAGTACCTATTAGTTCTGTTAATACTTATGCTTGTCATGTGTTTCAATGTGCTATGTTAATAATTCTGTAACCGAACGGATATAATTTCTTAAATATTTGGTCGTTTTATCTGTCAGCTATATCGAACTTTTTTGGGAAGATATGTGAAATATTGAAATCCTTATGTAATTGCAGGCATGTTGCCTAATTTTATGGATTGTTAACCTTTCCTAGTACATCAGGCTGGTTTCATTTTTGTTTTTAGACAAGACTAAGAATATTATCCTTTGCATCCAATGCAATATTATGACTTAAAAAACAAAAATGAAATAATTTATGTGATTGTATTTTTAAAGGTTAGTTACTCTGCAATGGGAGGTGAATACAAATTGAGCATGGGATGTATGCAGTGAGAAGAAGCAAACTTTCAGTTTGGTACGATATGTTGTGGTTGATAATGAAAGCTTCTTGATTTTTCTTACTGATACATCAATGGCTCGTTAAATTGCAGGAGGGATGTATTAATTACGCTCCTACAAAGAACATATTTTATTGTTACTTTGTTTCTTGTATACGTGTTCCTTCAGTAGTATTGAATATTATTTTTATCATATACTGTGTAACCGATGTACATTATTATATTGTATTTTGTTTTTGTTCTGTAATTTCCCCTCTGTAAAAAATGTCATGTTATTGCAACTATTAATAAGTGAGTTTTATGCTGTCAATGGCTGTTTTACTAGCTATTGAGGGAAGAGAAAGGTGAGTTCGGAAAAAATCATAGTTTTCCTGTGTTGCATGAATTTAAATTTACGGAGGATAGCTATTCAAACAGGAAAGAGGGCCGGCTGTTTCTTGCTTGATGTAGCACTCGTTTTCCTTATGAGTCGCGGATGATGTGGTTTTACATAATAAGGTTAGGCTGTTACTGTGGAAGTTAATTTTCATTGGTATATACAAATATACATTAATATCTGTGTCTCAGATTTGTCTTATGCTTTTATGACAACGTAAAGCAGTTGATGCTACTGGTGTTAACATAAAATTTTATCTGGAATTTGTATAGTGTTGATGTATAGTTAAGTATTGTATTTGTGGTGTTTATAGCAATTTTAAAAATTTCACTTTTGTTTTTTGAGAAACTTTGTTCCAGTATCGAATTGCAATACTTTTTCAGACGGATTGTGAGAAACAGATGTGAGTTTGTAGGTAATCAAAAAAATGTTAATCGAGAGCTTACGCCTTGTTGGTATTATGCTTTATTGTTATTTTCCTGGGTGTATGTCCTGCTAAGTTATTTGTACGGGGGATAAATGCTTCTACTTTGTACTACGAGTTATTCAGTGAGATACTTTGTAGCGCTTTCGAAAATGCATACGCTTTAAAAGTAGACATATTTAAGATATTGTATTTTGCGGTTGTAACAATACAGCATAAAATATTATCATAATATTTTTAAGTTTAAGGGTATATGTGAATTTTCCTGCAAGAGGAAAATGTTGAGCGGCTTTGTACAAAAAATGTCAATTCGAGCTTGACTTGGGTTTAGAAAATGGCTAATGCTTGTCAGCAAAATTACGTAGATTCGGTTTGAAAGGTGCAGTGAGTTTAAAATCGTTAGAAAGAGCAGGAAATAGGCAGAAAATTTAGAAAGATTGAATAAAAAAGGAAAATACTTTATAAGGGAAATACAAATCTGAACGTAAAACAAACAACTTGTTTTTTGACACACACAGTATGCGAAAGGTATTGGAGAACCGTTCACTCTCCGATGAAGAGCGTATGGATGCTCTTGAAAATCAACTCAAGGAAGCCAGATTCTTGGCTGAGGAAGCTGACCGCAAATACGATGAGGTCTTCTTCTATTTTCTTTTTTTCAGAAAAAACAAAACGATTAACAAATTTTGTGATCTGCTGTTTTGTTTTCTTCGACTCACACGATATTCTGTTTGTTATTCTTCCGTTGGTGTGAAGTGTGAACGTGTGTTCGGTCAGAATAAAACTGACGTTTTTACTAAATACTTAACATTTCGCAATTTTTTAGATTAGATACTATTCTAATTCTTTCCGATATTATGGCAGATATAGTAATTAAATCCAAACTTTTATCTTACAACATATTTGCGTTCTTTACAAAAGCAATGAATTCTTGACTTAATAGTTTCAACTCTTTTTTATTCAAATTGTCGCTATTTTGTTACGAGCAAGCATTTATTTGCAAATATGTAAATCTTTTTTTCTTTTAATTAAAACTGGAAATAGAACCTTCAGCCGGGTAGTGACCGAAATGTTTGCTATGCTATACAATTTATGCAACTTATGCATGATTGGTCGCTTTCTTCTCTCTTTCTCACTTTTTCCAGTCGTTTTCAACTTTTAAAATTGCATTTCTTGCTTTGCTCTCTTTTTATTTATTGAGAGAGAGAGGAAAAGCAGATGTTCGAGTTTTTTGTCAATTCAAAACTTCCAAATTTGTAAATTAATCTCAAAATGCCAATGCGAGCAGTTTAAAAAATTCAGTATTTACAAATAGGTAAATATGCTGGGATAAGAATTATATCACATTTAAAAACAATATAATCGTGATAAATTAATTATGCGTGAACGAATAACGAGCAACACGACGTCGTCAAAATCTTCAAAATATGGGTTTTCATGTTTTTAGTTACACTGAATTATTATTAACAGCTGGTACAATACAACACATAAACTGTGTGAAACGTTATTGTGGGATTGAAGTTTAACAGCAGGTGGAATATTTCATAGTGTGTAGTAATAGTGAAGATAATAACGTTTTGGAGCTGAATTGACTAACATGCGAGCATCTTAACAGCTTTTACGTTTATTATACATATTTGCTTGCGAATTTTATAGCAAAAGACGTGTTATATTAAGTGCTTCGAATACTAAGGAAAATTGATTACTACAGCGTGGTCTATACGAATGTCATGACGAACATTTTGTGGAAATTATTTATTTCTGTACGGTGTTAGACCTGCATTGTATAACGCAAATATTCAAGTTGGACCATGCTGTATTAATGCTCGTTAATGTATGAATGAAATTTCTTCTCTTCGTGTTAATAATAATTGCACTTTTACATCCTATCTTTCCAAATGAATATTCATATCAACGTATAGCAATTTGTTTTGGATATAATTTACTGTATTGAAACTTTCTGCAGATACCATATCTCACATGTATGCAAAAATTTTATTATGTAATTGCGATGAAAATATTTTCTTAAATTTTATTTATGACCAATTTATACAGTTTTGAATTTTCGAAAATCACACTATTTTAAATCTAGCACTTTTGAATGTTTGGAACTTCATCCTCCGAATTCCCCCTTTACAAGAAGAATGAATTGTATAGATGCTATCTCATTCCTTCACGAGATTGAGATGTTACTTTACACTCCCGTGTAATCCTTTTATTATTTCCTTTCTCCTTTTCATCTGACTTCACCTGATCATTTTAAAAAAATACTTTTTTGATTGCAAATGACTTCGTTCCTTTGTGTGATTATTTGTTTTATGGTTCTGTGTATGGTGATAGAGTTGTGGTTTGATACAAATTTTACTAATGTTTTTTTTTGTTTTTACTCGTGAGGATTTGAATTCCCTCTCGATCCAAATTATCTCTTGTTTTTACTAATAATTCCAGATATTAAGATACAAAAATAAGTCTGTATGTATACACGTATATTTATTTGGGATTATTTATTGTATGAATGACTCAAGGTCGCCCGTAAATTAGCCATGGTTGAAGCTGATTTGGAACGTGCTGAAGAGCGTGCTGAAACCGGTGAATCGTGAGTACAAGAATAATAATATTACATGGCCACAAAAATTAATTATTTTGTTGTCTTATCCGTTCTTCAGAGTGATTTTGTTTTTCTTTAAAGATTTGTTTCAAATTGTTTTCTTTTAATTTTGTACAAAAATTACATAGTATTTACAGCGTTTTTAGTTCTTACCTTAGTGTTTGCATGTTTAATTTTATTTTGCTGCCTGAATTTTAGAATTTGAACAGCGATATATAACAGCTGACATTTGTATACAATTACTTTTGCCAAAATGTGTTTGTTGCAACCGCGTATAAACTGCTAAATGCCCTAGAATTATAGGTGATATAGTTTGCCGAAACGAAAAGTGATTGAAAAGCGTGTACATATACCTACTACGTACTAAAAACACCAAGCATGCACTCACCTGTGTTATGTGGCGTTAATTTTGAATACGTGTGATTTATTATTTAAATAGGTTAGGATGGGATTTATAAATCATTTTAAAAATTATGACATGTTTCTAGCAAAAAACGATTGGGTTAAATATAACAATATGGTGTAAAGACAATGATATTTACATAGAAAATGTGGTTACAAACGGTTCCTTCTCCCGATCCTTTCACTCCTTATTTAACGTGATTTGATTTCCTTTAAGGTCAAAATATTGAATCATAAAGGCATACTTTCCCATTATGAGGAAAATAAACTCTGACATTAATTTTTGAATGCTGTTGTTTAAAGTGAACGCGGAATCTTAAAACTTGAATAAAAATTTGGAAAAACAAATCCTTTATTAATCGATGTTTTATGATCCTACAGCATGTTGCAGAAGATTTTCAGGAGGCATAAGCCTACAACGTTTTTGGCATGTGTATTTAGTTTGGACATACTTTTTTTTTGAAGTGAGATTTTATTGACTAAAATACGTGTTTGTTTGTTTTTTTATTTCTACTTACGTGTGATGATTGTCGTGTGCCCCTCCCTGTGCTTTATTTCATCTACTACTTTTGATGATTGTTTGACGCCGTCGTCTTCTTCGTCATCGTCGTGATGAAATTTTTTATTTAAAAACATAATCAACAATTGGGGATATTTATTTTGGAAACCCTGAACGAAATTGTTGAAAAAAATGATAAAAAAGGTTGCGAGGAAATTAGTAATGATGGAACAAGACCTAGAAAGAGCTGAGGAACGAGCTGAACACAGTGAATCGTACGTGCATTAACGAAATATTTTTTTAAAACTTTGTTGTTCATTCTTCTGGGTCTGGTGAAGGGAAAGTACCTACTATTTAAAAGTTATATTTATTGATATTTTAACGCATGTCGCCTGTACATAAAAATTGTCACTTGTCTCTGTTGATATCACTGCTTTTTCGTAGCTTGATTCCTCGCTTTTATTCGTTGATTTAAAAAAAATATTTGTTGTTCGGTATTTGCGACAACAATTGTACAAAAACTTTTGACTGGATTGCAAACTTTTTCTTTAGCCTATGGCATATACTCCTGAATGTTTAAAATCCGAAAGGATTCGAGAAGATTTTCTTGAGTGGCACGAATAAATGTCTAGACTTGTTTTTCTGGCTGGAAAAAGTTTACAATTTCGTCATTCGAGATTTATCAACTTAAAAACCAATTTCATGTAGATTTTGTTTTGAATAGTTGAAAGAGAAAAACAAACTTTATTTTCTTTTTTTTTTCCACAGGAAAATCGTTGAGCTGGAAGAAGAGTTGCGAGTTGTAGGCAACAATCTTAAGTCACTTGAAGTCTCAGAGGAGAAGGTAAAAGGATGCGAAAGACATTTTCGCCTCTTTTATTTAATACTCTTTTTGATGGTATCTTTTTTCAGCAAAATTCCACGTGATTTAATAAAAAATACTGCTGTGTGTGGTATGTACATATATGCAAAAAAGAAACACAAGAAACTTGAATATTAGGTAAATTTTGTTGGTGAAAGTAAATACAAAATACAATGCAAGCGAGTGTAAAAGTTGCGATGAAAGACAAACGAAATAAACGCGCGTCAATCTGTAGGGTGTGTATAGAGATATGGTTTAAAGAAAAGGGTAAACTTTGTTTTATCTGCATGTAAAAGCAGGACTGCTGGGATTTAGTAAACATTTGCGATGAAAGTAGATTTTCACTGATATGAAAAAAAAAGCAACCAGCCATTGCTTGCCGCCGACGTCAAGGAACGTGTTTTCATGCTGAAAAAAATGCTGGTACTAATTTGGGTCATCTTAAAATTTTGAAAAGATTGCACTGAAGCGCTTAATTTTTCGGAAAATGTCTTTTCTAAAAACTGGAAATTAATCAATAGGTATACAACGATTTGGCTTTGGTAGCTTGTAAGACGGAATATAATGTTTCATGAAAAAAACAATTAGGTATAAACAAAGTCCACGGTAACTTCACTGGTGGGCAGATGGCGCGATCACACACGATGGAAAATCTGTTCCAAAGCCACACAATAAATTCACCCAGGATTACTATAACTTTTAATTACATTTATCAGGAAAGCTGCAAAATATTATTTGGAGGGAGATTATTATTTAACATTGTTTATGTACAGAATTTTATTTTATTTTGATTCTATAATTAGCCTTATTTTGTTTTGTTTTGGTTTTGTTTCTGCAAAAAATTTGCTATTATCATGTTTTCTGGTGTGGGTTGTATTTCGTAAGTAATTTATTTCTGGATTGGTTGACAGCGGCACAGAGAATTTCATAATATTTTTGGTTTGAAAATGCAGGCGAGAGATATTTTTGAATTAGATTTTCACTTAGTTTCATTTGTGGGTGGGTGTGATTTTTTTTGGTTGTTTACTATTATCATTTATAGCAAATTCGCAAGGATGTGTTTTATTTATTTTTTCCGGTATTTCGTGCAAAAGATTCATTTCTGCACAAGATTAATTCATCGTTTACGCATATAGTAGCTGCAAGGAAGAGTAGGTTTTGTCTTCCTTGCATTTTTGTGTAAAAATATATGACCCTTTTTTTCACGGTAGACAGTGTGTGGTATTGGCAATTGGTTGTTACTCAGCAGGCGCACCAGAGTTCCTCCTTAATAGAGACATTTTTGAAAATTGAAGCAATTATGATTCGACTTGGTGACGTGATCAAAAAGAAAAATTAAATACATGAGTTTTTATTTCTTGAAGAAACCATTTTGCAATGAATTTTGTAATTATGAAATATGTTTGTGTGCTTTTTTGTGCTTGCTCAAAAATACAGTCTCGTCAACGTGAGGATGAATTTAAAGAGCAGATTAAGACCATGACCACTAGGCTAAAGCAGGTAAATGCCGGGAATGATTGATGCTAATGCCACTAATATCCTGGCATTAGCACAAATTTTGATTATTGTTTTTTGTTGAAAAAAATGTGTCATTAGTAACGAGACTCGACATTCTTTGTTATTGACTGAATAATTTTTTTTTTACTACAATGAAAAACTCAAACGTCACGTCATCAAGCTAATTGTGTAGTGTCCAACACCAAAGGACTTTTCCAGGTACTTGAGTAAAAAAAGAAGATTTTTTATTTAGCCATTTTCACTTCCCTTGTTTTTTTGTGCTGTATAAAAACAGCGGACTTTCCTGGCTATTT
Source organism: Disparrhopalites patrizii (assembly GCA_034698585.1). Classification (NCBI taxonomy): domain Eukaryota; kingdom Metazoa; phylum Arthropoda; class Collembola; order Symphypleona; family Sminthuridae; genus Disparrhopalites; species Disparrhopalites patrizii. The sequence continues at coordinate 1,653 of JAQGBT010006752.1, read as the reverse complement.
TTACTTCAGTACATTTTGTACGATAGATTAAGTAGTGATAATAACCTTTTATACATATGCGTGTGCCCAATGTGTACACATGTGTGTCTGACCTGTGTCGCTTTATTTAAATATAATTTTGTTTTACATATCGTTATATTTCTTTTGGCCCATCGCTATAAATGTGCTTGTGTGGTGATTTTTCGTTATTTACAGAATTTATGTTGTTTTGTGTCAGTTCAGTCAATTTTTGCTGATTACTGAAAGTGTGTTTGTGTATACGTGTTTTATTACTATAAATATTAGAAATCTCATATCTTTGCATTTGATACAATATGATTTAAATTTAAATATACACACTTCCTCATCTCTGTTGTGTAACTGGATGGCGTTTTTTGTATTTGTGTATACATTTATGTCCATTTGTCGGACAATTACAATTAAATATTCCACACGCACACACGCATACACGTACAGAAAACCTGAACGAACTAAATGAAATGCTGTAGTTAATTACATTTCATTTCGTAAGTACTAAGTACCCATACATATTTATTGGTACAAAAATCCATAGGTACGAGTATGGAAGTGACGATCATGTCGTCGTTATGTTCTTTGCTGTGGTTGGTGATGGGTTAATTTAAATTTAAGTTAAGCCAGAAAAATTGCAACGTTTCATGCTCATGGACAACGTCAGATTGAACGGTATGTACCTATGCACCTAAATAATTATTAAGGACATCCGTAAAACTTCGTAGGATGTAGGGACGCGCGGTTTCATGTAATTACATGTTTTGGTTTTTCTTTAATTTTTATTTTGGGTTTAATTATGGTTAACCGTGTTAACAATTTCGTTTACTTCAAATTCTTAATTATGATGGTCTTGGTAGGCAAATCAACGTGAGGAGGAGTATAAATCGCAGATCAAGATGCTTACAAGTCGTCTCAAGGAGGTATTCTTTTATGTTTTGTGTGCCAGATTATAAAAACAAAAGAATTTGTATAGAAACTTTTGTCGTATTTACTACATGACTGACGAGTTCCAGTGTTGACAACGAAGTATAAAATTGTCCGTCGTAATTCAGAAAGGATCTTATATACATAATACGCTTCTTGGACAATATTTATAGAAAGAATATCTTCCGGGTTATAAGCAATTCTGTTTTAGGCTTTATTCCCTTATATGATCAGTATCTCGTTGTGGTAATATTTTTTGCTACCCCGTTTATTTGTCCTTTATTAGTGAATATAACCACATGCAATTTTTATTTCTAACTAAACAATATACATATAATGCTGTAGCGGTAAAAAATCACAAAAATTCATTATTGATCTTTACTATTTTCGCAGCAATTGATTTAATTTTTTGCCGGGAAATGTTTTCTTGCAATGTAGAGGTAATCTGGTAATCAGCATTAATTAATTATTATTAATGGCAATACAGTAGAAAGATATTGCATTAATAACCTAAAGAGCGTTAGAGCCAATTCGAATTATTTTCCCCAGTAGTTCTCTTATTTTTGATATTGGTTGAAATTTATACTAAACTCCGTTGGTATTTTTTGTAGTGTCTATATAAGATTTATTCATATTTACCTGGACATTTTATTGTTTTGTAGTTTTTTTCACGGCTTTCACGCAGAATGGTAAAATTTGTGTACACAAGACGTTGTG
>JAQGBT010006751.1:0-11964 GCA_034698585.1 Disparrhopalites patrizii | reverse complement strand
TTTTCTCTGTTTCATTTTCTTTCTCTTTCTATTTTTTTCTCTGTTTCATTTTCTTTCTCTTTCTATTTTTTTCTCTGTTTCATTTTCTTTCTCTTTCTTTCTCTTTTGTTCTCTGTTTCATTTTCTTTCTCTTTCTATTTTTGTTCTCTGTTTCATTGTCTTTCTCTTTCTATTTTTTTCTCTGCTTCATTGTCTTTCTCTTTCTATTTTTTTCTCTCTGTTTCATTTTCTTCCTCTTTCTCCCTTTTTTGTTTCAATTTCTTTCTCTCTTTTTTGGTTTTATTTTCTATCCCTTTCTCTCTTTTTCGGCCTCTATTCCTTTATACTTTTCTCTTTCACTTCATGTAATTTCTCTATGTATTTCTTGCTTCCCCCCCTCTCTCTCTCTCATATTGCCCCAATTTCCTTACCTTATTACGTTTTCCCCTAAATTATTCTCTGCTTCCATACACTTTCTTTGCGGTGTGACGGCTTCAACGCTCTTATTGTTCCCTATATCGATGGTCCATACCATCTAACTTTTGATTTTATTGCCATCTCCATTTTTTACATATGATTTTCCCTTTGATGTATGTATGCATTTAGGGGTCCAGTGTATATAAATTAATGAATTTAATTGATTTCCACCTGAAGAGATCAGGTCTAATGACCTATTGCCAGTTTCCCCGTAGGTTAGCTAACCTAGACAACGTTACTGTTGCTGCCGCCACCGTCTGGTGACATGGATATAAGCCAATAGACTCTGGACTGAGCAGCTATTCCCTTTGATGGTTTGAATTATCCCGGTTTTCGTGGCATCTTTTCGTGATACTTTCCTTCTCTTCGTCCCTATTTGGAGACTCCAGGAATTAAATGATCCTCTTTACTTTTTCACCTCCCATACTTCACCTCACTCTCCAGCTTTCTCCTCATTCTTTCTGCGACACATTCTTTAAAAAAATGAATTTTCCCTTATGCCATGCCTTTCTCTGTCCATTTTTGCCTTTCTCCTTCAACCCCTGATATAGTCTCATCCTGAGTCCCGGTACGTAGGTATGTATATTAAGATAAAGTTGAATAGTAGAGGAGAAAGTTTCCTCCTTGGCAAGAATCATGTTGCCATTCCCACTCCAGTTGTGCTAGCAATCATGTATGAATCCTACTCAGCTACTTTACGGTGGGAGTGGGAATGGAAAGGGCGAGAGAAGAGAGAAATATTGTGGATCAAAAAAGGCTTGGAAGAGAGGAATGGAAGGAAGTGTAGAAACGGAGGAGAAGGAAGAAACTCTTTTAGGCCATTGAAATTGAGTTTTTAGTTTATACATCCGTGTATATAAGCGTTACTTAGCATTTTTATCCCATATATGTATATTACAAGGATCTTCCCTCCTTCTTTGAGGGTTCTATTAGTATATGTTTTATTTTATATTTGGAAATGCTCTTATTTCCCAATATTCTGTACTCTGTATGTTATTCAACATTAACCTATGTATATGTAGTTAAAGAAGACGGGATAGTATTTTGGGGATATCCAAGTGAAATCATCATGCCGGCACTTCTCTTGCAAAGAAGCCATTCAAGTATAAATTCTCTTTTCTGTTGGATGTCTGCTCGGTATAGGAGAGAAAAAGAGAAGGCGAAGGGGGAAGGGGAGAAAAATTCTCTTAACTCAGTGACGGTGCAGTGGGGGAAGGAAAATCTTTTGAGACTTCAACAAATGGCAAAATCCAAATACCTTTATTTATGTCAGCATATAATACTGCCACACCAAGACTTTTTCATTGCTGTACTTCTCATCCATTCACCTCAAACGTTTCAAGGTTTTGTTCCATTCTGTATATACTTCTCCTTTTTCCCTACTGTCGATGCACTATTCTGTTTCCGTTCAGCCAGCGGTAGTTTTTCATCTTCCTCGTCTTTGCCTTTTCTTTCCATGCTTTCCCTGCTTTCTTTTATCCACGAAGCCTGGATGTGGCTCTTAACGTATATTTCTTTTTCATCTTATCCACCTTTTCCTTTACTGTATCTTCTTCTTTGCATGCTTTTGGTTTTTTTTTTGGCAATTTCCATTTTCCTTTTTCCAGCAACCTTTAATTTCTTTACTTCTTAATTGCGTATTTTCCTGTATAGTTCTATCATTTTCTTTGATCTCGCTTGTTTATACGTTTATCGTTTTCTTCCTTCAATTGTTTCCATTATTTTCTCCAATTGTTCTCTCATTTCTTTTAATTTTGATCACTTCTACTTTTTCCTTAATTCTTCTTATTGTTATTACTTTCTTTACGTTTTTTATTTATTTTTCTTGTAATTCCTTCTTCTTTCTCCAGTATTTCTCTCTTCAAGCTTTTAATTTCTCCAAAAATGGTTTCTTTTAATTTGTCCAACTTCCTCCAATTCCTCTTTGTTACTTCTTTTAATTTTTCCCAAGACTATCTGGTTTACTTCTAGTATTTTATATTTGCCTCATTTTGTATCTCCCATTTCTTTAAAGTTTTTCTTATTTTCTCCAATATTCCTCGTTTATTTTTAAGTGTCTTTCCTTTCTCCAATTTTATGCACGTTTTTAAAAACCTTCCCTTCTCTTACTTGTTCTAGTTTTTGTCTGGTTTTCCATTTTTATTTCACTTCCTTCGAATTTTCAAGCTTACATTACGTTTCCATTTTGTTCTACTTTCTTCGTTCTGCTTTTCTCAATTTTTTCATTCTCATTTTCTTCTTATTTCTTCAATCTTGTCTCCTTATCAAGCTTTTTATTTTTACCATTCAGGCTTTCCCCCTTTTATCTTTTGCTTTCTCACTCTTTCTGTAATCTTATCTTGTTCGTTGGTTTTATCCAATATCTCTATAACAGTCTCCATTATAAATGTATTTAAATTTCTCACTCCTTGTTTTGTGTAATTTCTGTCTTCCGTATACAGTGGAGTCTCTCTATAACAGCATCCAAAGAAACCCAAAATTTTGCTGTCATAAAAGTAATGCTGTTATAGAGAACACAGTTAGTATGTATGTATTCAATGTACAAGGTGCTGCGAATTTCATGACGTTATAAAGAACATGTTGTTATAAGGGTTGCTGTTGTGGAGAGACTCCACTGTACTCTTAGAATTTCTCTACTCATGCCTTCCTTGTTTCTGCGTTTGCGTTGATTTTTGTATCCCTTTCTTTTTAGATCATTGGATTGCCATATCTCCTTTTTTAATCATTGCTGCAAGACCAGATTTCAGGCTTAGAAATTAACACACAGTTATAATCTCCCAACGATACTGCTTACATTTACCTTCCGGTACGTGTTATCCTACCACAATGCTTTTCTGGTGGAAATAAAAAAAAATGTTCTGGGAAATTACCATTATTGTTCTCCCCTTCACCCCTTATGTACCTCTGAATTCCGAAAAGAAAAATCATAAATTCCAAAAGAATTCATAAATGGTTCTTGTGAACCACCCGAGATGTTGTTATCCACCCACCATGGTTTACTACTTCGTAGCAATGTTTTCCGGGTAGTGGAATACCATTTTTTGTTAGACAACATACAAAGATTTATGGGACGAATAATCCTTTGTTTCCGTTTCGTAAAAGGCAGGTATTTGTTTTTTATTCCTGCCTCCGGTATAACAATAAAAATAATTCAACCCGGAACTGTTTCGTATACTCTCCGGGCTTTTTTTTTGTTCGAGAGGGAGGGGGAGGTTTATTTCCTAGACTTTTTGGACCAGATCCCTGCCGTGTTCCTTCCCCTTATTATCAGCAGGGAGCCCCAGATGAAATGGCCTGGATGTTTAGCCACCGTTGATGTACGATTGATGGAAGGCAATGGGAGCTTGTGTTGTTGCTTATTTGCCATTTAACAAAATAAATTGTAATGGTAATGGTTTTTTCCTCCTCTAAAAATTTGTTGGAATGCATTAGTAAACCAATTTATTATTTACTTTTTATTTTATTTTTTTCCTCTATTGCTCCCATTACTGCCTGTGACTGGAAAATGGTAGGTAATTCCTGGAATTAGTCTCAGTTCACCAACTAACCCTTTGGCAAAACTTAAATAGTGCTTGGTAGCCAGGAAGAGAACGGAAATGCTTTGCCTTCTACCGCAGTCATTTGTCAAGAGGAAATTCTCCCTACCTGACACATTTATCCTTTATGTTCTGGCAATTTTTTGAAAATATATTTTTATTTTTATGAATTCTATTGTAGTGTGTCGTGACGTGAATGGAAAAGGATGGAATAAAAATTTGTGTGAAGGCAGATAACAAGATGAAATATACAAGATGAAATTGGTTGAATAACACACGGCTGACCCTTTAATTTCCCCTTGAAAAACTCTCCCTTCTCCCTCACTGAGAGGGACAATCAAATAGCTCCAAAAATGTGCAATTTCTTTTCCAGGAAAACGCTCAACTGAATTGGATAAATCCACCAAAAAAAATTCCTTTTCATTAAACGTATATTTCTATACACTTGATTCATTCACGGTTTACATCGACCCGGGTTATAAATAAATTTTAGACTCCCATCCCACCATCAACTTCCATGGATCTGTGGAAAGTAATTCCAGAAAAAAAATCTTCCTTATTCCAGTGTCTCCTCCCTGCTGCCAGCAGTCACGGGTGGTGCTAGAAGCTATTCAGGAGTCCCAAGGCCGGGATTTGCCCCCAATTGTCAACTTATGCATTCCGGGGAAAGGGACAATTCTTGGCGCAAAATTCATGGCAGGCATTCATGCAAGTGATCACGGACTTGTGCCAATTTATTTATCTGTCCCATCAGTTCAACCACCTCATCAGTTAGAATCACTCATCAGAGATGGGGAGATCCAGGGAATTATGGTAGAGAAATAGTGGAAGAGAGGAGAGAGAAAGCTAAGGGCGGATATAAAAAAGTAAATACTGAAAACTTACATTGAGGGAGGACAGAAAAGAGGATGGGAACGGAATTCCAGTATAAGACAACGATGGATAAGAGCTTCGATGAGGATCTTAAGATTTACCGGGTAAGAGAAAGCCTTCGTCAAAGAGAACATGAATCAGTCGAGAGAGTCAACTGACAGAAACCGAATGCGAGGTAAAAGTGAAACGAATATTCCAGAGAGGAAGAAAGAGACAGGAAAGGAAATTAAACCAAATGGAGAAAAAGGGAGATTGTTGCTGCCACAAATATTCCGTAAAAAATCAACCCCGAAAAGGGAAAAATAATCCTCATTTCACATTGCAAGCATCCCATAGAAAAGTTGGAAAAAATGCAAGAGAACGAAGAAGATATGTGTAAAGCAAAATTGTAGATAAGACGAAAGGTCCCATAAAAAATGGAAGAGCGCAAGGCGGGAGAAAATGCAAAGAGAAAACGAGAATTTTAATGTTGCACCTTTCTCTCCCAATTATGTCTGTTACCTCCGTTTGTCTTTAAGCATATATACATAGATCGATACATATGCACATGTACAAATGTTACTATAAAATAGATTTTTTCCCCTTCATTCTACTCCGTATACTCTCCCTGAAAGTATCCAAGGGGTATTCGTGACAACGGCCGTGGCAGTAATGTACTGAGTATGTATATGACGCTGTAAATGGGTAAGTAGCAGTAATACTATGTTCATATATATGTATCTGTATATAAGAGCAAGTATAGGGAGAGTACACCACCCGTGCATGATGGGTGACTGCTCAGTTCTTTTAGATTGTATACTCTTCCACTTTTAGTCCCCCGGAATATTTTAGCTTCTCAGGAAATTCCAATTCCAGTGGAGAAGTGAAAACCCCAAAATGGAGACAGCCAGAAATAGAAATTGAGAGAGAGAAAGCTAAGAAGAGAGAGCGAGAGAGAGAAAATGAGAGAGAGAGAGAGAGAGAGCAAGACAGGGAAAGCTATAGAAAGAGAAAGTGAAAGCTAGAAAAGGTGAACGAGCGAGAAAGTGAGACAGAGAGCGAGAGAGAGAAAGTGAGATAGAGCAAGAGAGAAAGCAAAAGAGAGAGCAACAGAGGAAGCTGGAAAGAGAAAGAGCAAGAAAACGAGAGAGAGAGAGCAACCGAGAGAAAGCTGGAAATCGAAAGAGCAAGAAAACGAAAAAGATAGCAAGAGAAAGTTAGACACAGCAAGAGAGAAAGCTAGAAAGAGAAAGCAAAAGAGCAAGGAAATCATAGAGAGAGAGTGAGAGAAAGGAGAGAGAACGAGAGAGAGTGAGAGAAAGGAGAGAGAGCGAGAGAAAGTGAGAGAAAGGAGAGAGCGAGAGAAAGTGAGAGAAAGAAGAGAGCGAGAGAAAGTGAGAGAAAGAAGAGAGCGAGAGAAAGTGAGAGAAAGGAGAGAGCGAGAGAGAGTAAGAGGAAGGAGAGAGAGCGAGAGAAAATCCTACGGGCAGAGAGAACACATAAGTTCTGTGAAGAACTCAGTGCAATAACTACAAGCAGGCAGCACACACACTACCCTCATCTGCCGCTTCAGAGTATATGTATTGAAGAAAAGAAAGAGAGAAAGGCAGGGAGAAAGCCTGAGAGAGAAAGAAACAGACAAAGAGAGCGAGAGAGAGAAATGTTATGACGCCCGTTAGAACAGCACGACCAGCATTATTACTACGTGAGGAGGAATTGCGCTTGTATGAGGCGGAGAAGAGATATTTGAAGCACGGTTGGTGACGTCATTGCTGAAACCTCATAAAAATTTAGCTATTTAGGACGTCTGAATGGAGGTTTAGCTTGATTAATGAAACAAAGGGAAATGCCAGAGACGATAAGTATACAGATGTGGAAAAGTTAATTTTTTTTTCCGAAAAACGGCATACCATATATTTGTAAGATGTGCGTAGTATGTGTGTACCTATGTATATTGTATGTGTTTGTACACAGCTACTTGTATGAGTATGCGGGATTCTGTGGGAAAGGCACATATCCAACACGTGCATACTTTCCCAGACGAATCCTTTTCAAGGTGTGTTTCTTCGGAATGTGAAATAATTACTATATTATGTTAGTGCAGCGTAGAAAGATAGGAAGCTCTCTACTTATTACAGGGTCTTCCCCGGATATATACGAAGATTCCAGGCACAAATTGGGTTTCGTTCAAAAATTTGAACAAAGGAATCCCATCAAATGTTGTGGGGGACCACGGCATTCTTAGGGGAAACTATTTTTAGAACTTAAAAACATTGATACGTTTAACATTTTTTATTTATTAAACACTACAAGAAATCCTTGTTTACTAATACGTTCTAGCATTCGTGTAAAACTCAAACATGAACTTGACCCACATGTATACGTATCCCAAAGCTTGTGTAACACATATGGAATAAATGGTAATTTCCTTGTACTCCAGTTGACGAGAAAGTAACATTTCCTCCGTTTGTGTTGATACCAAAATATTCTAACCGGAGGTTATTTAAATTTTAACGGGCGGAAGTATTTTTGTTACGTATGTACGTGCATACACGAAGCCTTATTAGGCAGACTCCCCATTATTTTCCCCACCTCATTCATGTCCATGTACTTGACGTTGGAATCGAAGGGAGTGAAATGGGATATTCCTTTTTTGTCTGGGATTTTCTTCCGTGCTCGTAAAACCAACTGGAAAAAAGTTTTGTTCCATATAAAAAACGGGAGTAGGGAAGTGTTAAGGGTAAAGAAGAAAACCCTGTGGGTTGGTAATTTTTTCCCATTGCTAAACTCTTACATGGATATGTGGAAATGTCAAAAAAAAAAGAAGAAACTTTTGTTCTAATTTCGGAGACACATGGTCAGAGATTGAGAGATGTCGAGAGATGGAGGAGGAGGAAAATGGAGAATGGCAGAGGAGCAGAGGGAAAGTCCTGGAAGAAAAGAGAAAGCAAAATGGGAAAAGAGGAATGCCCGAGCTTTTCAAAGCCGTTAGTATTTCCCATTGCAGGCCTTTCTCTCTCTCTCTCCCATTTACCATTCTAGGAAATAGTAACTGTAGCATAGCATGTTCCATTTCAAGCTGCATTTAATTAGACATTCGACTAACGTGTACCATTTCCTCGGTGTAGCCACGTAAAAGTAATTACAACCACAAAGGATAAGTTTCAAGCACTTGATGTGTAGAGTGAAGTCGGTAGGACAAATTTATTGGTGGCACGAAACTTCAAGAGGAGGAAAAAAAAAGAGAGGGATGGAAATGGAGAAAGTGGAAAAGTGGAAGAAATGGATAGTTCACCCAGTTTGCTTCGGCACCGAAGGGTTACAGTGCATTTGTGACAAAGGAACTGGCGTGTTATCTGTAAGTGCGTACAAATACACATGTGTAAGGAGGGGACCAAATATTTTTTTGTATTCTTCCAAGACATGATACAGACGTAATGGTTGTTTTCTTTTGGCGTTCCCCGTGTCCCTCTTCTGCATTGACGCTTGTAAATGTCGTTATACATAGATGTATGTATGTGTGTATACATATGCATATATAATTTTTCTGCAATGCCCTTTTTAAATTGACCTCCAAGGCCGTATCAGACAATACGTTTTCAGGAAGTTCAAATGTCCTTTCTGTCCTGGTAAAATCACCAAGAGACAGGTAGAACGGGAATTAGAGGGAATTTTATGGCTTGGACAATATCTCACGGGCAATTCCCTTCAAATGAACTTCAACCACGAGACCGGCGTATGTACGTATAACATGGAATGGTGCCTGAAAGATTGTGGTGATAAGGCTTTGTTAGGATGTCATACGAAGCTTTGGGAAGCAAAAGGAGTTAAGTCCAAAAAAAAATTTACAGGATGAAGAAGAAACCACCGAATGTACTAACGTATTCTTAGGGGAAATTTTGATTTTCGATTATTTTTAAAAACATTTCCGACAGCATCTGACAGAATTTAGAGAGGCGTTGGGTCGCGTTGGGTGTAATGGAAAGTTTTGACGAGTAAAACCTTAATTTTGAAAATGTGGACTTATGCCATTATGATACCGAATACATGCAGAGGACAATTAGTTGTGACCGGTTCATTTTTAATTCAAGTACTACGTTGGAAAACGATATAGTAATACCTTTTTCGACGAATTTGTTACATTAGAATGTGCTCTACTTCTGTTCAACTGAAACGATGGATTAAAAAAATTGGAGTCTACTAAGAAATCCATTCCGGTGGTAAAGTGAAAATAGAGGGTTGAAGAAAAAGGAAATAAATAAATAAAATACAATTTATTAAAATAAAAATATATAAATAAGGCAAATGATACAGTTATTTAAGCTCAAATTTGTGTGTCCGAAACAAAATTAAGGCAAATGTGTCCAAAAAACGTCACGGGTGCAATGACAGGGAGAAAACTGAAAGCGTGTGCTGAATGTGCACTAGATGAAAAAAAAACGAGAAACAGAAAAACACATAAACTGAAATTAGCTAGATCGTCCGGAACTTTGCCACACATTTGAACTGTTTTTTCGACCACATTTTCCCCTCTTCCTCCTCCCTCCCAAGAAAACTTTGGTTTTCGACTAAAAGTTGCTGAAACGATCCGTCAGTAGGTAAAATGGACAGGATGGTAGAAAGAAGGTCACTGTGTAATTGCTAAATAATTCGTTTTTCCTAAGTCTCATTTCGTGGTCAGTGCCTACCATGAAAAAAAAACTTTGTCTATTTCCTTCCCCATGACAAACTAATGGTGAAGGAGACCTTTCAATTTTGTTATCCTTTAAGTGCTTCACTTAGCACTCGGACTTGGTTTGTTTATTTCTTCCTTCCAACTTCAGCTCACTTTATTCCCAAACATCTCTTCAACCGTATTCCCCCTGTCTCTTGGAGTGGCAGGGAAAGCAGATAGGCAAAAGGAGATGGGGAGACAACGTCAGCCAACATCCAAAGAAAGAGACAAATACAGAAAAGAAAAGCAAAACTGGACTGAATGAGAAAGAAAACATTTAGGTGAAGAAACAAACAGAGACAAAATTGCAGGGGAGACAACAAATATTGACAAAACACACACAAATCGAACGAAGCAGAAAGAAAACTGTAGAAAAAAGAAAAATACGGAGAAACTGAGAGAAAAAAATTAGAAAGCAGAAAAACTAAGCGAAATGAACAGAAAAATTGCAGAAAAGAAGAGAAAGCCTGAGCGAAAAGAATAAAAACATGCAGAAAAGGCAAAACCAATGCAGAAATGCAGAAAAATTAAGAAGCGCAGAGACAAAAAATTGTTGAAAAGAGAAAAAACACAGAGACGAAAATCGCAAAACAAAGAAACACACCGCGAAAAAACTGCAAAAACATACTATGAATAGCAGAGGGGTAGAAATAAATAAAAAAATACAGGGAAATAGAGAAGAAAGTAGACAGGACAGAAGGGAGAAATAGGGATAAACCTGGTGAGAAACAGAAAATAAGAGGGAAATGGAGAGAGAGACGCTGCAGGGAAACAAGAATAGATATGTAGCCATTGAGTGAAAGGGAGAAAATTAGAGACAGGGCCCGATCAACTACGCAGGTAACGAGGGACAAACTAAAAAAAAAAGCCGTGGTCGCGAAATGGAGGAAAAACATGGAAAGAGAAAGTTGAAAAAAGAAAGTAAACAAACTACTATTTTTACTTTCTAATACTTTCCCACTTTCCCTCTCCCCTCCATCACTTGGTTTCTTTCAACACCACCGGCACTTCCCAGCCTCCGTGTGTGCTGCACGCACCTCCTTCCTCTTATCTCATAAACATGTCAATGTCTCCTTGTCTATGAATGCATGCACACATCCCCATTTACATGTCTTTTTGTGGTGGGAAGGGTGAAGAAATGGGCGGGAGAGGTAATAGTGATAGGGGCACTGAGGGAATAAAGTAAACCTCTGCACCCTCTTATTCCCTTCGTATTTCCTTCAACCAAATATCTACATATACTCAGATTCCTTCCTAACCTTCCTCCTTATTGCCCCTTGAATGTTCACCTCCACAAAATTCAAAGTCAATTTGGTTCCCTATATTTGCAAGTGCCTCAATTTTGCAACTGGTTCCTTTCACAAGGGGGATTTGGAGATGTATTTGGCGGCCCTTACGAACGCTTTACCTAAGCATAACTTTTATGTACAAACAGTCTATTGGGGAATACCTTGTCCATCGCATTTAAGTGGGCCTTCTTCACGTTAAGCTGTTATAAGAAGACATACTTACATATATACATCCGTACATGCATATAAATAGCTCCACAAACAACCCACTTTACAAGTTAATGAGTTTCCGATATGCGTTCATGATTTAACTGGCAGAGTAAAATAGAGGGAACAATACACGTAGAAATATACCGGCACCCATCATTTCCTCAAGGATTTCACCTACAACGACGCTCTCGCTATTTTTCTTCGTCTTCCTGTCTGCCTGTTTTCTCTCTCTCCCTCTCCCTCTCTCTCTCACTCTCTCTCTCTCTTTCACTCTCGTAAACCCATGGAATTGGGGAGGAATAGGGTCATACAAGTATAAACATTTGATCAAATCATCACTACCCTACTTTCTCTCACTTTCCTCCTACTTTCTCCGTATCCACCCGACATGTCTTCACTGTCTCTTATCCTTCCTCCTTTCTGGCGTCTCCTTCTACGTCCTCCTTCTGTTTGCAAGTCTTTTTATCTCAACTTCCTCTCTGCTCTTAGGCAATTTGCATATTCATGTTCTTCCTACTGCTCCACCACCCAATCCTTCCCCTTCCCATCCTGTACATACAGAGTACTCGATTTGCACATAGATACTTTGGCCGGATGAAAACCGGAGAGAGGATGAGGGAAAGAGAGAGAGAGAAAACAAAGGCGATGGAGAGAGAGAAAGAGAGAGATGAAGATAGGCAGAGAGACATGGAGAGAGAGACTCCGAGAGAGAGGACACAGGGACGGAGATAAAGAGAGAGAGAAACAGAGAGAGAAAAAGAGAAAAACAGAGAGAAAAAGAGAAACAGAGAAATATAAAGAGAAACAGAGAGACAAATACAGAGAGAAGCAGAGAAACAGAGAGACAAATACAGAGAGAAGCAGAGAAACAGAGAGACAAATACAGAGAGAAGCAGAGAAACAGAGA